>JAWPHD010021444.1:0-28240 GCA_037043455.1 Cyrtodaria siliqua | reverse complement strand
GGACCATTGTTTTAAAGGGACACTGTCCGTAGGTAAGCATTTATTTAACTGTCTGATTTTTATTCAGTGAAATGTATACATGAAAACATGAGCATAGACCAAACAAGTATGTAGTAATACATTCGTGAGTTTGGAAAAAAATAAGTTTTTAATTATTATTTGTATTATTTACCCTTTCTGCTAATCACGTGACTTCCATTAGCGCATTAGGTTTTCTACAGTTAGCTCAGTTAGGAGCGACATCGACTATTGCGCCCACACTATGATTACCCGCGAGTGTAATTTTAGTTTGAACTGCTAGTTCAAACTCGCGACGCGGTACTTATTTTTATTGTACCGCGATAGAATTCCGTCAAACAATCTAGCTTTTAATAAGTAAATATTCAATAATGTTTAGTGTGTAATGTTTATGAACGTAATTAGCATGTGCTTTATAAGCTAAAAGTTACGGACATTGTCCCTTTAAGTGGAATTCGAGCGTGGATTACCTTGAACTAGATTTTTTAAGGTTATTCAAGGTCAACATATAAATGAGTCCAACTGTCCGCTCAAAGCGCCAAGCATGCAATTGTTTAACCTAATAGCTCAACTAGCTAACATAATTAAGAAGAAAAAGATAAAGCCTGCGGACAACTACAGTGGCTATCGTAATATAGAGTTGTCTCTGGTCAGTCATCTTAACCACAGACCTATTAATATGTCTGTGTCTTAACTTGACCATATTATCGGTGATACTGTATTTAATCTGTGTTCAAACATGAGGGACAGCAAATATTGATTGTTAAAATGATCTTGTGCTGGGAGTTGTGTATTTGATAGTGAAATAGAATAGTGGGATACAAATTGTGGATATACAGAAACAGTTAAGCAGGTAAGCTTTTCATATATTTTCCGAATCGGATTAAAACATGCACTTCAAAAAACGAATGTGATAAAGTAAATATACACACAGATAGATAGATTTATTTCGGCAAAAATACAGATGTACATGCATGGTTAAAATAACAACACAATGCATAAAATAAAATTAAAATGCATGCATGAGATATAAACCATGCTTTGCACATCGAAGCCAAGGATAACACAAAAAAGGGGGAAATTATTTTCCCTTATTTCCATTGTGGTCCTTGATAATGATGGCGTGACACAGAGAGGCATTATAATAAAGTTAACACATTAACTATCCCACATGTAACACATTGTGTTAACATTAGCACATGCGAGGCATAAATATCACATATTAACTATTTAGTACTTAAAATATTTTGATATTGGAATATCTTAATTGTGCACACGTGCGTGGACTGGCTGCATTATTTATAAACAACAAATGTTCAATGCGACGAGTCGTCGCAGAAATTGGTCTGTTTGTTTGTATGGTGCTTTATGTCCATAGTTTACGTCATTTTCAATACATGTAAGGTTATATATGACGATCGATTGTTTTTGTGGTGGAGGTAGACCCCCAAATTGTCCTGAATAGAACTAGTACTGTGCACCTTCCGCCATCCACCATAATCGAAACTTTCTCATTTCCAAGTCGAGCTCCCGTAGGATTCGAACCCACAACGGTGAAAGGCGAGAAGGTTTGCAACGCAACGTCATTAACCCCTCGGCCACGGAGACGCTCAGAAATTGGTCATCTATTGATTCATTACATGTACGGAATAGCTGCTCTTACAAACTAGTCGATTATTGATTCATTACAGGTATAGAATAGCTGCTCTTAGAAACTAGTCGATTATTGATTCATTCATTACAGGTACGGAATAGCTGCTCTTACAAACTAGTCGAATATTGATTCATTACAGGTACAGAATGGCTGCTCTTAGAACTAGTCGATTATTGAAGTGAGTTTCGTTTTACAACCGCATAAATGTGACCAGTAAACATACATGACAGTGTATATACATAACTGCCTGAACTTGGGATGTTTTATTGCGGTAAAGATACCTTGACCTGTATTTGACCTGTAAAATGATATATATACTCGTATTTTACTAATTAATTTGTTTAGTGTCTGTCAAAAGCAGACATAGTATTTACATTTATTGTATACTTTCATATTGTCCCGTTTAGTTTCCATTGAGCTAAGTGTGCAATATTATAGGTTATTGAATTTGTATGGCTAAATATTACTTGGAACGAGTTGTTTTGGCAAAGGACGACGAGCTTGTGTTTGTTTGTTTGGTCGTTCGTTCGTTCGTTCGATCGTTCGTTCATTCATTTATTTATTTATTTAAATCTTCAATTTTATATCGCCTGTTGATGAAAAATACAAATACTCTCATAAGAACGTCCATTTATAGATATTATTTAAATAATGCAGTTTTGCTTTTACTTTTATTTTATGATTATGTAAATGGAGCTTTTCAATGAGGAATACAACAGTGTGAAAAGAACTGTTATTATTTTCAAAATTGTGACTAACACTATGCAATAAAATGACTACGAATGCATGTAATCGATACACTATTTCAGCAGTTAATTTAAAAAAAAACTTGGAGCAGCTGCGTTTTATTTGTATGCTTAATCTGAAATATGATGCTGATCTGTGTACCAACTCTCATGCAAATTTTGCTATTTTAAATCAATTACTCAACCCAATTAATGTAAAAGAAAGTAACCTAATATGTAATGTTATAACCTCATCATTATCAGTAAGATAGTTCTGTTATTATTGTAGTTAAGAATTGCATCTTACTTGTTAAATGAATATCTTGTCTATATATGGAAGACTCCTTTTGTATGTATTGGTTTTCTGAATAAAAAATACTCTACTCTACTCTACTCTACTCTACTCTACTCTACTCCACTCCACTCCACTCCACTCCACTCCACTCCACTCCACTCCACTCCACTCCACTCCACTCCACTCCACTCCACTCCACTCCACTCCACTCCACTCCACTCCACTCCACTCCACTCCATCCACTCCACTCCACTCCACTCTATAATAAAGGTTTGTTTTTGCGGGATATTGTTGTTTCTGCTTCTATAAAAGTGTCTTATATGAAATAGAGAACAATATCGTTTAATTCTGGTTCGATACGTGTTTGTCTCCGAGTATCTCGTCGGTATTTCGTTATTTCACCAATTGTGATTGTTTCTATATTTTTAAATAAGAGTTCACACAAGAGAACAAACATGTTGGCAATATTTCATAAGTCAAAGGGTCAAAAAGTCTTGTACGAAAGGCAAATATGTGCGTAGTTTACGCGTCCAAATATTCAATATGTCACCATGGAATGTCAACACTCAAGATGCTGTACACTGAAACGTCGTTGAAATGAACCTCCGGCTGCCTTTATTGATCTGCTGGGGAGATGTTTGTTACTGGTAAATGGACGCTAATGGTAATTGGATTATTTAAATTGTATCCAACTATCCGCCACACAAAGAGTGGAATTAGCATGTTTAAATGTTTGATCAGCATTAACTTGGCATTGACTCAAACAACAACCTTTAACAACAACAACAACTTTAACAACAACAACGACGACGACGACGACAATAACAATACCAGGTCTCACACCTCAATTAATTTTCCCATTGGGTTACTGTACAGCCTTTTCCAACATCTGAGCTTCAAAGCTGGGCAGCAGACATTCTTGTTGGTTTAATATATTCAGTATAGCCACGCTTAGTAATTTAAAATAAGTTAGCCAGGTTGTTTTTTTTCTCGCTCATTTTTATGCGACCCCTATGGAAAATACAAAATGCATACACTATCTAGCTGAATATGTGGTGCTTAGGTCAAACACTTCTGACATTTGAATGAATCCTCATATCAACATGGGATTTTCTGTAGCATCTGTCTTTTACACTGCTAAAGCAGAGAAAAACTTGTTTTTCAAATTAAAAAATGCCTAAAATTGAGGGGAAAAAAAGAATTATTTTTTGTTTTCCTTTTGTCTCTTTCAGGGGAGATAATAGAGGTGTGAGACCAGCAAGAGCAACACAAAAAGTTAAACAATAATAATAAAAAAACAAACATTGTTCAACTTTTTTAAACGATTCTATATCTCCTATAAGACCATTAACAACGAATATATACACACTATTACTTACAAAAGAAATTGGATTTACAATTAGAGAATGAATAACCAAAATAACAGACATGTTTGTGCAAAAATGATTTGTAGTATATATTAAGATAAGATAAGATAAATATTATTTGAAGTCGTCAAGACACATACAACAAAATAACATAAGCCCTCTGGGGCTTTTGAACCAACTATTAACATGAAGAATAGAGTAAGATAGTAATAAAATAGCTATATGATCTAAGAATGATTCACATGGCATTAGTCTAATACGAGAGGTGTTCAACTTATATTTGAACACTTTTATTGTGTAACTGAATCAACTATCTTGAAACTCTCGCCGAATATGTTGATTGTAATGTCAAGTCTAATGATTCCTTCGATATGAAACTTTATGACATGCACTAGTATGTGCTTCCTAATGCTGCTGCATCCGCATTTTTGAAAATGGGTAGAGAATGACATTTTGAAGAAAAAATCGTCACTTATAAAAAATAACTGCTATACAAATTTTAACACAAATGCTTTTAAAATATCGTTAAAGGTTATAGTAATCCGATATGTCCATGCCTGAACGTAGAAAAGTGTAATATGCATTTATTTTTTTTATTTGTCGATTTTCAAGATTTTAGCGAAAATTAACATGAAATTCAACTATGAAAATGACTAAATTTACGAAAGCTTCTAGTTCAAAACATTAACTGCAGGCATTTTTGTGACTTCCTCCGCTATAAAAAACAAGTTTCATAAGTTTCTCAAAGGAAAAGATAGAAAAATATATAACTTAAAATTTAGGGGCAAAACACACACATTGGCAAATAATGATGAAAATAATATATTTTTTTACCAAAGATATCTTTATAAGGTATATGATATACATATGTGATATACATTAACAATAACTGTTCATGTTTTTATATCACAAAATATGATTAAAATAGTTATTTTGGTTAATTTATAAAATTATCCTATTATCTGTCAATGTTTTAATATTGCGATAAAAAGTCGAGCTTTTAATTCAGCATCTATATGTTTGTCTTAAGATAAAACATACGATCATATTTAAATTATAAACACAGGTTTAAACAATTATGATATGCATTTAGTGCAATTATTTGGTTTAAGGTAAAACTCCACGGCAACCGCAACATATAGGTTTAAAATTAGAAAATGGTGTACACCTTATTCAAAATGTAATTTAAAAAGAACCACGTGAAATTGGATATTATTTTTAAATGCATACGTTCTAAATGACAGTTTCACATCATTAAATCACGTATTTTTTATGACAATCACTTCCGCTGAAAAAACCCATCATAAACAAAAGTGTTCATTTATAAGATGAACACCTCTCGTACAAGCAAAAGGCACATTTACAAACTGATATAAAGTCTAATAAAACACACATTCGAAATATAATTTGATAGTTTCTTCTGTGTTTACATATGTGTAACATATTTAATGTCTATATAATAAAAGAGTATGAGATAGGACCTTTGGAAACGGCCGAACACGGTAAATATGAAATATTGCAGTTTCGGTTTGATTGAGACTGTTCATGAACGGTAGCGAAAATTATGCTTGCTACCGTTCACGCCCCTAGCCCCGGGTTGAGCAGAACTCAATATTAAATAAAATTAATAGTACAGAACTTAAAGCATCCCGGCGATGGCATGCATATGGCGGTGGATATCCAGCGGCGTATGGTCCCAGTATCTAATAAAATGCTACGCCCCGAAGAGCGAATCCAACATTTGTGAATAAAATATTATCTACACTAAGTGTACCGAGTGTAATGGAAATATCTTCAGAGATGTAAGACGTATTTATACATAGGTTGTTTAATCCACTTTGTAAATACAATGTTTAGAAATGATTATACATAGGTTGTTTAATCCACTTTGTAAATACAATGTTTGGAAATGATTATAAGATACGGCAAAGAATATCTACCAAATGTTAATAGCACTTTCATTTACCATGTCGTAGTTGTTGATCATAGCCTCCAAACGTTTGGATTTGATCATAGCCTCCAAACGTTTGGATTTGACTATTTCAATAAAGTTTCCATTAGGTTTACCGGAAGTAAATCAAATCCCATTGAGTCCAATGCAATATTGTACAAGCTTTCTAGTTAGCCATTTTTCAAAAGTTCAAACTAATATTCACTTACATATTCTTTAGAAAACTGCTGAGAACAGTAGGGGTCATGTGGCATATAAGAAAATAAAATTCTGATCTTTGTTGACACCGTGAACATACTGCCTCTTAAATGTGTTCTACTTTCACTTTCAAACTTTCAAGTTGATAAATAAAATCATCAAACAACCATGCAAATGGTTCTTAGCTATCACAAACAAGTCAATAAAGTCACTTCAGCCAGGAAAACAGGCCTTAAATACGCAAAAATGCCTTTTAGCACCAAAAAAAGTTAGGGATTATATATTTGGGAACTCCTTTCGATACACCAGGCATGAATACCACAGTGATTTACTTCCTGTATACCATTAGCAAATATTGACCCAATGCACCACATTAACCGGAAACAGTATCTTTGCAAAACACGAAATCATTTAATATTTAAAATATTGGTATAACAGTTTAATGCCAGTTTTTGTACTTGACTATACAGTTTACATAAAACAAGAGCTGTCGGAATTCGTTTAAGGAGATTTGGAGAGAGATTAAACGTACAAATTCTGAGTTGAAAAAGGGGCATAATTCTGTTAAAATTCATAACAGGGTTACGGCACTTGCCTGTACGAGTTCCCCTTACGAAAGTGAATGCATGAGTAAAGTTGCATTAAATTCCTGTAAGCGATTTCTGAGATGTGAGCTGATATATTCTAAAGTAACTAACCCGCAAATAACCTCAAAAAACACTACCAAACGGTTAATCAAAACTCTATCCAGGTGTTCAGGCCATATAATAATGTATATGTGCCGATTAAAAGTATAGGTTTATTGACAGGTTATTAAGATACCCTTGACTGAATTCGCGTGAAATGAATGTTGAGTTGGTACCTCTTAATTCGACGCTACAGTTTTGAGGTTTGACCTGTCTGGTTAAAGCCGTTTATATTGTGTCTATAGAGTTTGGATTCTCAAAATATGTAAGTTATATATATGCCTTGTCGTCAGTAGGTTTAGAAACGGTGTACCTGTTTTGTTAAATTTGGCTGTAGTTGGCAGGATAGCTACTTTAAGGTTAAACGACGCCTGGCGAGTAGAATAGCTTACCATTTCTACGAAAAAACGAGTTAAAAAGTGTTGTTTTTTTTGACAATATCTTTCTTACATATAGTCTATAATATAAATATCACATATAACAGTTCGTTATAATTAATTAGATGCAAGTATTCAGACATTGTTGTAACACATGGAGATTATAAAGGATAATTGTCGATCACGTGCATATCGCGTTGTTAGTAATTTGCGACAGATGCAAAGGAGAGTAATACGTGTCCAAAATGGAACCCCGAGGCAGCTGGAACTCCTTCCAATACAATTACGGTAATTCTGACAACCTGATCGAGACACAGTCTAGAATAAGACGCTGAATTATATGTATGTACGAATCCGTATTACATGTTAACAGGAAGTTGGAGAAATCTAAATTTTGTTAAACACGCAATATACTGTGTATGTTTTTTTTACCTGAATAGTGCATAATACATATCAATCCCCTTAAAGTTTTAAATTAACATTTAGATTCCAGTCAAAGTATAATCATCATATCAGGAGATCATTTGTTGAAATTAGTAAAGAACAAAAAGGTGTACCACTAATAAGTTCTCTTTCCCTTGCATGCAACATTACCAAATTAACCAAACATAAGCATTCGCCTGCCGCACGCCCCCACTCCCCCGCTCCCACTCCCCAACCTCTTTTTCCACCACGGCGAGTTCTTTATGATGTGACCCAGAGTGCAGGATCACATAAAAGGCCTCTCACTCCTGCGGGTTCGAATCCCAATGGTAGCTCGACTTGTTAGTGAGAAAGTGTAGTTTCTTACAGATGGTGGGAGGTATACAGTACTGGCACTACCCAGGAATAAGTTCTCCTGCCTCCAACAAAAACAACAATCGACCGTCACACACTATGTAACATATCATAAAATCAATCTCATTAAAATCAGACCCTTTACGATACTCTACACTACTAAGGATATATGAACACTGCATTGGAGGTCACGTCAGATTGGCCTTACGGTTAGCCAGTCAGATTTCAGCCTACAAAATCCTAACTTACACAAAATAATTGCGTTGACAAACATAACACACCAACCATTATTGAAAAATTTACTGAAAAAACAAACAAGATTGTTTGACGGAATTCAATAGCGGAACAAAAAAATGTACTGTTTAGTGGGATTGAACCCACACTAAAATTACACTCGCGGGTAATAATAATAGAACGTCGCAATAGTCGACTTCGCTATGAATTGAGCTAAGCGGGCCAGACGTACTAGCTATATAGGACATACTATTTAGAAAACTAATGTTGGAATAATCTCGGTAGAATATATATATTTTTCAGATAGATCTACTATTCCGAATGTTTTCAAAACACATGACCGCGCCCATGATTTTCTTCGTATTATTGATGAAAACATGCCATTCAGTGCATTTCTTTGAATTATCCTGCAACCAAAGCAATAACACACGAAAACTTTATCTTGTTTTCGATATAGATCTGTGTTTTATGCGGATTTTCGTTTGTTCAGTTCACTCGAACATCATCTGAAGTGCATATGAAATACGCGACTTCATTGGTTGGATTTAGTTGATCTTCTCATGAATATTGATTAGATAAAAGGTCGATCTAACGTGACCTCCAAGGCAGTGCTGTCAGTTCCTAAAGCGGAGAGTATCAAAGCGTTATTAGGATAGGATTTTAATTAGATAAAATTTGCTGAAAAATGACGTTAATATAAATAGCCAACGTCGCTCCCAACGGGAGGTATATAACTCCCCAGTGGGAGCTGGAAATAAATTTATCATGCAGATATGCATTTTTCTGCCTAATAAAGGGGTGACCTGTTAAATTTTGCTTTATTAGGCAATGACCAATAGAGCAAATCGATGCGGAATCCCTCGGCGTTTATTGTACGTAACGTTATCTGGCGTCATGCACGTAACGTTGTCTTGACGTCATAAAACAAACAAAAAAACAAAAACATGGCGGCGTCCTCGATAAGCGTAACATTATTAATAGTAATTCATACAGAAAATGTGGATAATCTACATGATAAATAGAATATTATGTCAGTACCTTTTACTATCAAGTTTATTAGGCCCGGCACGAAAACGAAAAATGCGAAGAATGGCTCGGCAGAGCCTCGCCATTCTTCGTTTTCTAAGCCTCGCCTAATAAACTTGATAGTAAAGGACACTGACATAATATTCTCTATATCACGGGTTTAAATCAAATGAGAATCGGGAATATGATATTTATTCACAGCAAACGTCTTCATCTCCACTGTCGTAATTGTTTGCTTATCGCCATCACCCATTCCAACCCAAGCTGTTAAAGGGTTAAGCACAATGCATTGCCCCGTGTGGTAAGCGGATGTATATACCAGTACAAAGCAAATGCAGATAATAAGTCTTGCTCGGGGACACAACACATAAGATCATTGCACGAATCGAACCTCGGACCCACGAGTGTTCGATCCTGGGTCTAACTTTCTACCATTAGACCACAGCGCTCCACCGGGTGTAGAATAGGACCACTACAACCCCCCTGTGACACCGCTAAAGACCTCAACTCCGCTAAAGCCAACATAAATTTTCGCTAAAGTCCACATACATTTCCGCTATATTATTACAATATTTTTTTGTGGATTTTAGCGGAAATCTGTGTGGTCTATAGCGGAGTTGTTGACTTTAGTGGAAATGTATGTGGACTTTAGCGGAGTTGTGGTCTTTAGAGGAGTTGTGGTCTTTAGCATTTTCATAAACTCTGCTGTTATGAGAACTGCAACTTAAATGGATGAATCCGACAGGTTCATTCCTGTTTGGCGCTATATAACATGTCTTGTGTTGGTGCGCCGAACAATTCAATTCATTCACTTTATGATGTCTGGTTTTTGGTCTCAACATATCGTCGAACTTCTACTATAGCTCGGTTTCTACTTATAATTAAGTTTTATTATGTTTTAAAACGCATCTAATGTATAGAAGCAGTAATAACACGCGTATTTGTGAACAATTGTGATCTTCATACGAATATGAATAATTAATTTTAAATCAACTGCACGAGTAATATTTCCCCATAAACCTTCTGTTTGTTTAGACAATATGCATTCAAGTCAATTGAATGGGACAATATATCACCATACAGTCCATGGACGGGATTTGAAAACAAGTGGAACTTATATTCATTTATCATGCAGATATGCACTTTTCTGCCTAATAAAGGGGTGACCTATTAAATTTTGCTTTAATTAGGCACTGGTCATTAAAGCAAATCAATGCGGAATCCCTCGGCGTTTATTATACGTAACGTTATCTGACGTCATGCACGTAACTTTGCCTGACGTCTTAAAACAAACAAAAAATCAACAACATGGCGACGTCCTCGATAAGCGTACCATGCTGAGAAATAGGTAATAATAGTAATTCCTACAAAAAATATGGATAATCTACATGATAAATAGAATATTACGTCAGTGCCTTTTACTATCAAGTTTATTAGGCTCGGCACGAAAACGAAGAATGGCTCGGCAGAGCCTCGCCATTCTTCGTTTTCTAAGCCTCACCTAATAAACTTGATAGTAAAAGGCACTGACATAATATTCTCTATTTATCTCCTTAAAACATGTTGTTGGTTATGGTGAGTACAGCGTGTGTTATTCTTACGTCCATAGCGTACAACCCACTCAGGCGAAATGTTTTTATAGATTATTTTGGGATTTTGTGGTTTATTTAAGTGTCCCATACAATTTAAGATGACTACAGCCTCATCCACAAGCAAACTGCATCTACAATATAACTGTATTGATTCAACAAGAAATGTAAACCTTTCGGGTACACGTTATATAACATTAAACTATATATTTCTCCATGGACAATCTATGAAGTATATATACTCCCGGATTGCTCCTGGAGCGCTCTTGCTGCTCTAAAATGATTGATTTATGTTTAAATTGTCATTACACTATACTCCTAAATATCTTAAAAAATAAATCAGTTTTAATTTGTTTGAATTTCGTTCAGAGAAATTCTCCATTTTCTACACCAATCATGTTATGTGTGCAGTTTCAGAAATAAGTACAGTATCATCAGCATACAACATAATAGCTGCAGTCACAGTGCAGTAGTTTCATTTAACAGGTCATCAATAGATATATATAAAACAAAGTTTTTTTTTTGTTATATCTCTGCCCATTCTTCGAGTGTAACAAATCAGGACAGCATGACAAAAGCTTGTTAACTAATTCTCACCAACCGTATGATTACATCAGGCGTATTTACCGCCACAACGAATCGTTATTCACTTCGTTTGATCACATGAACATAGAAATTTACACATTCCATATGGTATTATCCAGTTAACAAGTTTGAAAATCAAACATGCGCAAATATTGTATGGCGTCAACATGACTGCACATTGCTAAGTATACTATGCATTTGTATTATTTTGTTACATTGTCTGTCATGTTATTTTCATGTCTTTATTTGTACCTCAAGGGCCTTAGTGCCTATTGAATTTTGAAATAAACTATCTATCATGTCAAGCCCACGCTGCGTTTTCATCGAAATAATCTAAATAATAGCACACAAAAGCACAGCATTGACATAGAAGCACAATCATTGATTTCTGCTTCTGCTCATGTAGCACTTGGAACAATATAGGATGATGAAGACCTTTAATAAACATGACAAAAATGACAAATACATACATGCCAAATCTCCCGCATTCTCCGGGAGTCTCCCGGATTTGCCTTTGATCTCCCGATCACACGGAAGCCGCTCAAAACCTCCCGGAAATCAATTATTTGCCTAGTATAGTTGATTGTTTCCAATTTGCAATACACAGCATGTGTTCAATGAGGTTATAATTGTCGCTTGTCTAATCGGTCAAGGCGGGGTTACGATAATGCAACCAACCAATGAAATCGCATCTAGCATCTCGTGGCACAAGACGAGATTTATTGAAAGATGGCCGTGTAAACAAACCAGGCAGGCTCAACAAATTGGACAAATTAGGATAATTAACACGTCGTTATGAAAACATTTGAAGTAGGTACATTATTAAATGAAGATTATATGTGCGATGCCGACAATTAGCGTTAACTACATCAATCACCAGGGGTTGATTGCATCAGCTTGTTTTATTCTAAGTTGAGAAGGATTTTGCCGACATTCGGTAAATTTAACCATGTTTTGTCAATTGTTTTCGGTCTTTATAAATTAAGTGTTAATTGATTTTAGTTGCACTACAGTGCATGTCAGGCCATATATAGTTGAATTTTAAGCATGTTCTGTCTCAAACTTGTTTCGTCGTACGTACAATCACCATGTCTAAACGTCTTTTTAATTTGTCCGGAAATACGACGCCGTCGAAAAAGAAGAAATATGAATGCAAGTTCAATGCTTCTTGGATTACGGAGTTTAAATGTGTCGGCAAAAGTGAAAGGGGGATAGTTTCGTCTATTGTGTGACATGCAATTCTCATTTGAACATTGCCAATGGGGGAAAAAATGACATCACAAGACATACCAAAATTATTAAAAATTGATAGTTTATGCATATACTGTTATTTGTTTTCATCTACTTCATTATCACTATAATGAAATACAAAATAAAATTATAAAGTAACAGTTGTCAACATTTATATAAAATATTTGAAAAAATGTGACGGTTTCACGGCTTTTTGCAAATCTCCCTGATTTGGATCAAATCTCCCTGATTTGGAAGTCCAATCTCCCTGATGTGATGCCGGAAAATTTGGCATGTATGCAAATATGAATATATATTCGGAGGGATTTTATTCCTTTGCCATGGCATTTAAACCGGAACTATGTAGTTAAGCATCATGCTTTTAAAATCCGCCCAGGAGTTAGTCTCGGCCAGCTAGACCGTATCATGCATATGTCTTACTTGCAGATATCGGTCTGGGCAGATTAGGCCAATTAAAGCGCCCACTAGCGATTAGTCCAATTTATTCGCGCGTTTTTTTTCACGTGCATAAAATTGACGTTTGCGTGACGTCATGTTGTAAATAAACGTACAACGTCAATTGTTGATGCACCTGTTGACCCCCCGGACCCTCATCAGCGGGAGAGGGGTACCCCCACCCCCCCTCCCCCACACACACCATAACCCCAAACGTATTTTTTCGGTGTGCGTATACATTTTGAAAACGTGGCTACGCCTATGACCTGTTACCATTTTTGACGTCACATGCTGAAGGTAAGAAATTATTATGAAATTAATTTAGAAATAAGTGTTTTGAAAGTCTCGTTGAATCTCTCAAAATCTCGCCAAAATCGCCCAAAACGAGAGGGCGATTTTAAACATCGTAGTTTACCAAGCCCTAGTCTCTCTAGCCTCGGTCACCCGGCCCGCTTCTGATTTCTTCGTTACGCTATGCTACACGGATCCAGAACCAGGGCCTGGGGAAAATAGGACGTTTAAAATCGCCCTCTCGTTTTGGGCGATTTTGGTGAGAATTTTAGAGATTCAACGAGACTTTCAAAAAACATGTTTCTAAGTTAATTTAATGATATTTTCTTATTTTTAACATATGAGAAGCAGCAAATGACGTTAAACAGTTTAACTGCTGCATCAACAATTGACGTTGTACTTGTTTTTACAACATGACGTCACGCAAACGTCGACTCTTTGAGCGTGAAAAAAAAAACGCGAATAAATTGTGTTAATCGCTAGTGGGCGCTTTAATTGGCCTAATCTGCCCAGACCGATATCTGCAAGTAAGACATGCATGATACGGTCTGGCTGGCCGAGACTATAGTCTCTCTATCATCCAGACACACTCAAGCTGACTGCGAGAAGTCTCGCGAGAGGTCTGAATAATGGAGACTACCCAGGCCCTGGTTCTGGATCCGTGTAGCATAGCGTAACGAAGAAATCAGAAGCGGGCCGGGTGACCGAGGCAAACCAGGAGTCAAATTCGACTTGTTTACACCATGCACACTGTTTATTCGCTAACAGACGAGTATTTGTTGCAAAATACTTTGAAAACCATATAATTGTCGAAACCGACATGGCTTAGTTTATGTATTTTGCATGTATGCATGTATTGGGTTAAACGCATCTTTCAACTATCAGTCAAATCACGACAACGTCTTATTGCAGCAGTGAGCTCAATGCCCACATTTAAAGAGCTACCACACTGGAATACCACGCCATAGTCACATAAAAGCAAACCCTATCACTAATTCCGGGTCGACCAGTCCTCGTGCTACCCGATATAAGCCGAATGTCAAGCAAAGGAGTTACTACATTTAGTACCATGTTTATAAAGTCTTTGGTGTGAACCGGCCGGGGATCGAACCCACGATATTCCGCATGTGAGGCGAACGCTGTAACACTGAGCCAATGCCGTGGTTTATGTATTTCTAATTGACTTTCTAAATAATGACTAATTTCAGGTGTCTGTGTGGTGTCTGTGAGGTGGGGGTGGAATCCAAATTAGTTATCTTTGGTTCAAGGGGAAAACATGCATATTATAATCACAATATATACGCATTACATATGACAAAAGGGTTTTAAGAGAATATGTTTCACCTGTCGTGGACTATACATGAATTTAAATACTAATGGAATCAAAGAAAAGTATAACAATAATCATAAATGCACAGTTTGTTCGTTAGAATGGTGTTGTTCGTCATTTTAGCACATGTTAGGCTATATATATGATTGTTTTATGGTAAACCACCCATTGTTCTTGTGTAGAACTAGTAAGACGACATAATTTTAAATATAATAAGCAGAAACTAAGTATAAAGACACGTTACTGAACATTCGATACCTGAATATAGCATTCATCTCGTTTTACCGTGTCTGTCGTTTTATTTCCAACTACACCGACTTTGGTATAGTCAAACCGCGTCGGTGGTTAGTGGTACAGCCTTAGCCTCGCATGCGAGAGAACGTGGGTTCAATCCCCGGCCGGGTCAAACCAAAAACTTTATAAACATGTACTAGTAGCTCCCTTGCTATATTATAGGTTATTGCATTTGTATGGCTAAATATTACTTGGAACGAGTTGTTTTGGCAAAGGACGACGAGCTTGCGAGTCGTCCTGCGCCAAAACAACGAGTTCCAAGTAATATTTAGCCATACAAATTCAATAACCTTTTTATTGTATACTTTCATATTGTTTTTGATCAAGGTTAATTGTATGACTATTACTTTTCATTGCATTTGTGTTATTTTTATAGCTTTTGATGGAATTCCTACTTTGCCATTCAGTTTCATTTTGTGTGGATGATTATTTTGCGCGAAAATGACGTCGACGTCGGATGACGTCATTAAAAACAACAAGCGATTTTCTGAAGTTTGTTTACCATTCGATAACGTCAAAAACAGTGGGTGAGTGACCATTTGAATTATTTTATCAATTTTTGCCATAAAAGGTTGAAAAAAAACTCGTATTTTTTTGTTGACACTATAGAAAGGATTCCGTTATTTTTATTTGAAAGTAGTTCCTTATTTCTATTTCGCGGCTCTTAGCAAGCACGAGCAAAAGTTCCCGTGCAATATCAATGCGTGCAATATCGTAGAATATTGCACGCTTAGCTCAATGCAAACTAAACGGGACAATATGAAAGTATACAATAAATATATATACAGCGTAGTGCTAGGACTCGCCGGCCCAGTGCCAAAATAATGTGACTGGTGGGAAACCATGCCATGTGTCTACGGTTTGGAAGCATTATAAAGTTGAGCATTAAGCTCATTGGTATTGGGCTCACAAGTATAGACACCGTTGTGGAAAGGCGAATTGTTTTACATGTTACTAAATGGTGATCATATTGCGCCAACAATATACAGTTAAACCTATGGTAGAATAAGAAAATATTAAACTCACATTTTTTATTTGATTATACGCTAGCAGGTTTAAAGTCAAAATGATACTGGATTAATAAATCGAGACGATCACTTTAATACTTGATAACAACTTCAAGCTTGCCGAGCGTCCCTTTAAGTTTGTATTGTATTGCCTTCCATGTTAAAACAGTTGTAGCATGGGAAGAGAAATAACTAGATTGGCAGCCTTCTCGGGACAGCTTCTGCTGCTTTCATTATTAATTCAACAATATTCGGATTTCTCCGGGGAAATTGTCTATTAAATAGAAACTGTTATAATTGCTCGCATAATAATTGGCCGACCAAATTCGTGTCAGTATTATACTCGTGCATGTTTTTGAGCTTTGATGGATTTATCGATTGCTACAAAATCACTGAATCAGACCGCACGACCATGCAACTATGTGTATTTATATTGAATAATTGAATAACGGAGCTGTGCAAGAAGATTAGCATCACATGGATCACATACTAATGGGAAATGTTAACATGACCATCGGGAGATAACGATCTGTTAGTTATTATCCCTGCAGCAGCAACAATCTTAGTTGGTGGAGAAGTGGTGATATTTGTTTGTACGGACTAGTTAGGAAATAAATGTGTAGGCTTGAATATCTCTACTAGAGGATTATACTGGATGAAATATCATGTGTTTGTCACATCTGTAATGAGACAGCGAAGTAAGTAGCTAATATAGATTACATTTGGTTAGATGTAGATTCATTTGAATGCCCATATGCATTTGCCATTGACTGGTTCAACATGACACGGTGTGCGTTCAGTTCATTCAGAGTTCATTGTAAGAACCGTGTTGAATGGAATGAATGAATGTATGAATGAATGGTGTTTTACGGCACATAAATAAGTCATATTGTGCGCAAAAACAAATGAAAGATGAAGAAGTGTGAAATAGTTATTAACAATGTATGTAAATATATAAAGATAAAACTATTTACAAATAAGGGATGATATGGTATAAGTAGTAACTATCTACATGTAGGGCAACAAATGCCCGTCAAAGGACGTGTTAACATTTGATTGCAAATATAAAAAAATATTTTACAATGAATTATACAGTCTGATTTCTTTTAAGAAGTCTTAAACAAGACTAACATCTATAGTATGAAATAACTCTTTCATAGTATTAACTGTGTAGTACCTTTGCCGCATAGGATCAAAGTCTATACATTCCAACAAGATATACGGTGCAAACGTTAACTGTGCATAACATGGTATACATTCTGGTAATTGCTCACCTTGTAATACAATTATGAATGAGTATAACTGTAGGTTAAGTGCGAATCGAATTTGAGTTTGTAGATATTTGTAGACGGCTTCATGCAGTTGCATCGCGATTAACGCAGTATTTTACGATATTTCAATTGTTTCCAACGTCTTCACTGCTTTAAACTCTGGTAACTATGCCGACATGTTGCTATATGTTTTATATGTTTATTCCATTTATTAAATTAGTTAAGGCGAAAAATGTACGGTATATGATGTTATTACACTTCTTCTAAATATCTTTGTCTAAATGCTGTATCTTTTACACTGGTTTTGTGCAATGATATACTGTAGTAGTATGTACCGAAATATTTATTTATTTATTGTCTTAAATGCTCATTTCGCTAAAATGTAGACAATTTTGTAGATGTATATGCGCTGGTTCGTTACGTACTAGTTTGTCGATGGTATGTTTTCTATAAGCGCTAGCTTTTCGATGATTTGGGGGACATTTTGAAACTGTAACTATTCTTATTTTCTCGTGGTATATGCATTATTTAGACAAAATGTAACCATTTTGTATTTTGCTATTGTTCGGGTGTGTGAATCTTTACACTTCACTTATTTTTCTCACCAGGACTATGTTACATTTTCGATGTTATTACTGCACAGAAGAAACAGAAATATTTTGACAGCATCGTACACCACAAGTCATACATTTGAAAATCCAAATTTAAGCTTCAAAAGGGAAGCCTCAAACACCTGTCAAAGTAATTTTTTTTTCTTAATACAATCGTCAGAGATGGTAGGTCAGTTATTCCATTATCGCATACTGAATCCATAAAGGTAATTGAATTTGAACAGGATATATGTGTTCCTCCAATGAGAAAAGCGAACTATATGTTGCTGTAACCGAGTGTTCATTAAAATATGTCATTGACCTTGATAATACAACAGCGGAAAATATATTTAAAATACAAAATAAACCAAAGATTCAAACAAATGGTGACATGTTTATTGCATTCAATACTGACAAAACACATGATGTTGCAAATGATGTTATTCAGGGTTTGGTTGATGTTACCGGCTGCAATGGAAACGGTAGATGGTTTATTGTCAGAATGAAAGATGTGTTTTTGTTTTTTTCGGGCATCGCTTCCAGCATAAACCCTAACCTTGAGATTTTTAATGAGCGTGGTTACGCAGTTCTTGTGCAGTGAGGTATAGTGACGCCGTGAAGCTATTTTGAGGACCGAGAAACGGTTGTATAACGATAAATTCTTACGGTTTATGTCAGGTTTGAACAATAAAGGACATAATTTTACTGGAATCATAACTCGAGGACACTACAGTCCGAGACTATCGAAAATAACTAATAGACCTGTACATCTACGGTACGATTGCGGTTAGGATTACGATAAGGAATACTGACTAAAACAGCGGTTTTCTCAACAGGCCTACGCCTTGAATGCTCGACCAAGCGTTTGCGCATCACTATATATAGGTCAATGGAATTTATTATTGACACTACTACAAAAAAAACGACCGTCATAATATAGCCTAAAATGTGCTGAAAATAACGTACACCACCATTCAACCATTATTTTAGAATTTATTGAACTAGTTGGCATACATGATGAGATGGCTTACGCGATATATCATTTTTACAAACGACCAGTTATTCGCCATGCTTCCTTTCTATGCCTTACCATATAAAGTTGATATTCGCTTCATACCATCTTTGCAAACTGGTTTAATTAATTTAATATTTTTTGCATTTTCTTGATACTTTCCTTTGAAACAATATAGCGCTTAATCTTCATTTTTTCAATTTTTTAGAAAGTGGCTATTCCGCCTCAATGCGGTGAACAAACAATTTCTCCTAGAGGCCATTACAAAGTGGCTATTCCGCTCCAAGGAGGTGAATTAACAATTTCTCCCAGAGGCCATTACATTGACCTCTGTCAACTTCTAAGAAAGTAGCCTGCAAATCTTTTAATAAATGAGCACTCGTGTATAACATACATTGATAAAGAAAAACCTTCAATAGTGGCAGCCTCATCCTGACTGATAAATTCGATTGTTCTAGTGTGCATTCAATGCGATAAGCGCACGGGCTGCACGATCTTTCAGTTTTTTTTAAACCCCCACGGGATGAGGAAGTAGAAGGATATACGGGATGAGGAAGGTTACACGGGAGGATACACGGGATGAGGAAGGTTGCACGGGAGGATACACGGGATGAAGACGGTTAGATGGTATGGGAAAGGGTACACGGGATGAATAAGGTTACACGGGAGGATACATGGGATGAGGAAGGTTGCACGGGAGGATACACGGAATGAGGAAGATTACACGGGAGGATACACGGGATGAGGAAGGTTACACGGGAGGATACACGGGATGAGAAAGGATACACGGGATGAGGAAGGTTCCAGGGGAGGATACACATGATGAGGAAGGATACACGGGATGAGGAAGGATACTCGAGAATCCGATATTTGTTTTTAAAAGATGTTTTAAAGGTAGAGACTGAAACGTCAATTTTCCCCGACCGTATCGAATTAACTGTAAGATTGTCAATCTGATAAGGCTATACTATGGTTGCAGCCATTTGATAAGGCTTTACTATGGTTGCAGCCATTTGATAAGGCTATACTATGGTTGCAGCCATTTGATAAGGCTATACTATTGTTGCAGCCATTTGATAAGGCTATACTATTGTTGCAGCCATTTGATAAGGCTATACTATGGTTGCAGCCATTTGATAAGGCTATACTATGTTGCAGCCATTTGATAAGGCTATACTATTGTTGCAGCCATTTGATAAGGCTATACTATGGTTGCAGCCATTTGATAAGGCTATACTATGGTTGCAGCCATTTGATAAGGCTTTACTATGGTTGCAGCCATTTGATAAGGCTATACTATGGTTGCAGCCATTTGATAAGGCTATACTATTGTTGCAGCATTTGATAAGGCTATACTATTGTTGCAGCCATTTGATAAGGCTATACTATGGTTGCAGCCATTTGATAAGGCTATACTATGTTGCAGCCATTTGATAAGGCTATACTATTGTTGCAGCCATTTGATAAGGCTATACTATGGTTGCAGCCATTTGATAAGGCTATACTATGGTTGCAGCCATTTGATAAGGCTATACTATGGTTGCAGCCGTTTGATAAGGCTATACTATGGTTGCAGCCATTTGATAAGGCTATACTATGGTTGCAGCCATTTGATAAGGCTATACTATGGTTGCAGCCGTTTGATAAGGCTATACTATGGTTGCAGCCATTTGATAAGGCTATACTATGGTTGCAGCCATTTCATAAGCAATACTATGGTTGCAGCCATTTGATAAGGCTATACTATGGTCGCAGCCATTTGATGGCTATACTATGGTTGCAGCCATTTGATAAGGCTATACTATGGTTGCAGCCATTTGATAAGGCTATACTATTGTTGCAGCCATTTGATAAGGCTATACTATGGTTGCAGCCGTTTGATAAGGCTATACTATGGTTGCAGCCATTTGATAAGGCTATACTATGGTTGCAGCCATTTGATAAGGCTATACTATGGTTGCAGCCGTTTGATAAGGCTATACTATGGTTGCAGCCATTTGATAAGGCTATACTATGGTTGCAGCCATTTCATAAGCAATACTATGGTTGCAGCCATTTGATAAGGCTATACTATGGTCGCAGCCATTTGATAAGGCTATACTATGGTTGCAGCCATTTGATAAGGCTATACTATGGTTGCAGCCATTTGATAAGGCTATACTATGGTTGCAGCCATTTGATAAGGCTATACTATGGTTGCAGCCATTTGCAGCCATTTGATAAGGCTATACTATGGTTGCAGCCATTTGATAAGGCTATACTATGGTTGCAGCCATTTGATAAGGCTATACTATGGTTGCAGCCATTTGATAAGGCTATACTATGTTACAGCCATTTGATAAGGCTATACTATGGTTGCAGCCGTCTGATAAGGCTATACTATGGTTGCAGCCGTTTGATAAGGCTATACTATGGTTGCAGCCATTTGATAAGGCTATACTATGGTTGCAGCCATTTGATAAGGCTATACTATGGTTGCAGCCGTTTGATAAGGCTATACTATGGTTGCAGCCATTTGATAAGGCTATACTATGGTTGCAGCCATTTGATAAGGCTATACTATGGTTGCAGCCATTTGATAAGGCTATACTATGGTCGCAGCCATTTGATAAGGCTATACTATGGTTGCAGCCATTTGATAAGGCTATACTATGTTGCAGCCATTTGATAAGGCTATACTATGGTTGCAGCCATTTGATAAGGCTATACTATGGTTGCAGCCGTTTCATAAGGCTATACTATGGTTGCAGCCATTTGATAAGGCTATACTATGGTTGCAGCCATGTGATAAGGCTATACTATGGTTGCAGCCATTTGATAAGGCTATACTATGTTGCAGCCATTTGATAAGGCTATACTATGGTTGCAGCCATCTGATAAGGCTATACTATGGTTGCAGCCGTTTGATAAGGCTATACTATGGTTGCAGCCATTTGATAAGGCTATACTATGGTTGCAGCGATTTGATAAGGCTATACTATGGTTGCAGCCATTTGATAAGGCTATACTATGTTACAGCCATTTGATAAGTCTATACTATGGTTGCAGCCATCTGATAAGGCTATACTATGGTTGCAGCCGTTTGATAAGGCTATACTATGGTTGCAGCCATTTGATAAGGCTATACTATGGTTGCAGCCATTTGATAAGGCTATACTATGTTGCAGCCATTTGATAAGGCTATACTATGGTTGCAGCCATCTGATAAGGCTATACTATGGTTGCAGCCGTTTGATAAGGCTATACTATGGTTGCAGCCATTTCATAAGGCTATACTATGGTTGCAGCCATTTGATAAGGCTATACTATGGTTGAAGCCATTTGATAAGGCTATACTATGGTTGAAGCCATTTGATAAGGCTATACTATGGTCGCAGCCATCTGATAAGGCTATACTATGGTTGAAGCCATTTGATAAGGCTATACTATGGTCGCAGCCATCTGATAAGGCTATACTATGGTTGCAGCCATTTGATAAGGCTATACTATGGTTGCAGCCATTTGATAAGGCTATACTATGGTTGAAGCCATTTGATAAGGCTATACTATGGTCGCAGCCATCTGATAAGGCTATACTATGGTTGAAGCCATTTGATAAGGCTATACTATGGTTGCAGCCATTTGATAAGGCTATACTATGGTTGAAGCCATTTGATAAGGCTATACTATGGTTGCAGCCATTTGATAAGGCTATACTATGGTTGCAGCCATTTGATAAGGCTATACTATGGTTGCAGCCGTTTGATAAGGCTATACTATGGTTGAAGCCATTTGATAAGGCTATACTATGGTTGCAGCCATTTGATAAGGCTATACTATGGTTGCAGCCGTTTGATAAGGCTATACTATGGTTGCAGCCGTTTGATAAGGCTATACTATGGTTGCAGCCATTTGATAAGGCTATACTATGTTGCAGCCATTTGATAAGGCTATACTATGGTTGCAGCCATTTGATAAGGCTATACTATGGTCGCAGCCATCTGATAAGGCTAAACTATGGTTGCAGCCATTTGATAAGGCTATACTATGGTTGCAGCCATTTGATAAGGCTATACTATGGTTGCAGCCATTTGATAAGGCTATACTATGGTTGCAGCCATTTGATAAGGCTATACTATGGTTGCAGCCATTTGATAAGGTTATACTATGGTTGCAGCCATTTGATAAGGCTATACTATGGTTGCAGCCATTTGATAAGGCTATACTATGTTGCAGCCATTTGATAAGGCTATACTATGGTTGCAGCCATTTGATAAGGCTATACTATGGTTGCAGCCATTTGATAAGGATATACTATGGTTGCAGCCATTTGCAGCCATTTGATAAGGCTATACTATGGTTGCAGCCATTTGATAAGGCTATACTATGGTTGCAGCCATTTTATAAGGCTATACTATGGTTGCAGCCATTTGATAAGGCTATACTATGGTTGCAGCCATTTGATAAGGCTATACTATGTTGCAGCCATTTGATAAGGCTATACTATGGTTGCAGCCATCTGATAAGGCTATACTATGGTTGCAGCCGTTTGATAAGGCTATACTATGGTTGCAGCCATTTGATAAGGCTATACTATGGTTGCAGCCATTTGATAAAGCTATACTATGGTTGCAGCCATTTGATAAGGCTATACTATTGTTGCAGCCATTTGATAAGGCTATACTATTGTTGCAGCCATTTGATAAGGCTATACTATGGTTGCAGCCGTTTGATAAGGCTATACTATGGTTGCAGCCATTTGATAAGGCTATACTATGGTTGCAGCCGTTTGATAAGGCTATACTATGGTTGCAGCCATTTGATAAGGCTATACTATGGTTGCAGCCATTTCATAAGCAATACTATGGTCGCAGCCATTTGATAAGGCTATACTATGGTCGCAGCCATTTGATAAGGCTATACTATGGTTGCAGCCATTTGATAAGGCTATACTATGGTTGCAGCCATTTGATAAGGCTATACTATGGTTGCAGCCATTTGATAAGGCTATACTATGGTTGCAGCCATTTGCAGCCATTTGATAAGGCTATACTATGGTTGCAGCCATTTGATAAGGCTATACTATGGTTGCAGCCATTTGATAAGGCTATACTATGGTTTCAGCCATTTGATAAGGCTATACTATGTTACAGCCATTTGATAAGGCTATACTATGGTTGCAGCCGTCTGATAAGGCTATACTATGGTTGCAGCCGTTTGATAAGGCTATACTATGGTTGCAGCCATTTGATAAGGCTATACTATGGTTGCAGCCATTTGATAAGGCTATACTATGGTTGCAGCCGTTTGATAAGGCTATACTATGGTTGCAGCCATTTGATAAGGCTATACTATGGTTGCAGCCATTTGATAAGGCTATACTATGGTTGCAGCCATTTGATAAGGCTATACTATGGTCGCAGCCATTTGATAAGGCTATACTATGGTTGCAGCCATTTGATAAGGCTATACTATGTTGCAGCCATTTGATAAGGCTATACTATGGTTGCAGCCATTTGATAAGGCTATACTATGGTTGCAGCCGTTTCATAAGGCTATACTATGGTTGCAGCCATTTGATAAGGCTATACTATGGTTGCAGCCATGTGATAAGGCTATTACTATGGTTGCAGCCATTTGATAAGGCTATACTATGTTGCAGCCATTTGATAAGGCTATACTATGGTTGCAGCCATCTGATAAGGCTATACTATGGTTGCAGCCGTTTGATAAGGCTATACTATGGTTGCAGCCATTTGATAAGGCTATACTATGGTTGCAGCGATTTGATAAGGCTATACTATGGTTGCAGCCATTTGATAAGGCTATACTATGTTGCAGCCATTTGATAAGTCTATACTATGGTTGCAGCCATCTGATAAGGCTATACTATGGTTGCAGCCGTTTGATAAGGCTATACTATGGTTGCAGCCATTTGATAAGGCTATACTATGGTTGCAGCCATTTGATAAGGCTATACTATGTTGCAGCCATTTGATAAGGCTATACTATGGTTGCAGCCATCTGATAAGGCTATACTATGGTTGCAGCCGTTTGATAAGGCTATACTATGGTTGCAGCCATTTCATAAGGCTATACTATGGTTGCAGCCATTTGATAAGGCTATACTATGGTTGCAGCCATTTGATAAGGCTATACTATGGTTGAAGCCATTTGATAAGGCTATACTATGGTTGAAGCCATTTGATAAGGCTATACTATGGTCGCAGCCATCTGATAAGGCTATACTATGGTTGAAGCCATTTGATAAGGCTATACTATGGTCGCAGCCATCTGATAAGGCTATACTATGGTTGCAGCCATTTGATAAGGCTATACTATGGTTGCAGCCATTTGATAAGGCTATACTATGGTTGAAGCCATTTGATAAGGCTATACTATGGTCGCAGCCATCTGATAAGGCTATACTATGGATGAAGCCATTTGATAAGGCTATACTATGGTTGCAGCCATTTGATAAGGCTATACTATGGTTGAAGCCATTTGATAAGGCTATACTATGGTTGCAGCCATTTGATAAGGCTATACTATGGTTGCAGCCATTTGATAAGGCTATACTATGGTTGCAGCCGTTTGATAAGGCTATACTATGGTTGAAGCCATTTGATAAGGCTATACTATGGTTGCAGCCATTTGATAAGGCTATACTATGGTTGCAGCCGTTTGATAAGGCTATACTATGGTTGCAGCCGTTTGATAAGGCTATACTATGGTTGCAGCCATTTGATAAGGCTATACTATGTTGCAGCCATTTGATAAGGCTATACTATGGTTGCAGCCATTTGATAAGGCTATACTATGGTCGCAGCCATCTGATAAGGCTAAACTATGGTTGCAACCATTTGATAAGGCTATACTATGGTTGCAGCCATTTGATAAGGCTATACTATGGTTGCAGCCATTTGATAAGGCTATACTATGGTTGCAGCCATTTGATAAGGCTATACTATGGTTGCAGCCATTTGATAAGGTTATACTATGGTTGCATCCATTTGATAAGGCTATACTATGGTTGCAGCCATTTGATAAGGCTATACTATGTTGCAGCCATTTGATAAGGCTATACTATGGTTGCAGCCATTTGATAAGGCTATACTATGGTTGCAGCCATTTGATAAGGATATACTATGGTTGCAGCCATTTGCAGCCATTTGATAAGGCTATACTATGGTTGCAGCCATTTGATAAGGCTATACTATGGTTGCAGCCATTTGATAAGGCTATACTATGGTTGCAGCCATTTGATAAGGCTATACTATGGTTGCAGCCATTTGATAAGGCTATACTATGTTGCAGCCATTTGATAAGGCTATACTATGGTTGCAGCCATCTGATAAGGCTATACTATGGTTGCAGCCGTTTGATAAGGCTATACTATGGTTGCAGCCATTTGATAAGGCTATACTATGGTTGCAGCCATTTGATAAGGCTATACTATGGTTGCAGCCATTTGATAAGGCTATACTATGGTTGCAGCCATTTGATAAGGCTATACTATGGTTGCAGCCATTTGATAAGGCTATACTATGGTTGCAGCCATTTGATAAGGCTATACTATGTTGCAGCCATTTGATAAGGCTATACTATGGTTGCAGCCATCTGATAAGGCTATACTATGGTTGCAGCCATCTGATAAGGCTATACTATGGTTGCAGCCATTTGATAAGGCTATACTATGGTTGCAGCCATTTGATAAGGCTATACTATGGTTGCAGCCATTTGATAAGGCTATACTATGGTTGCAGCCATTTGATAAGGTTATACTATGGTTGCAGCCATTTGATAAGGCTATACACTGTATACTTTGAATACCGATATTTTACATTTAAAAAAAGCAAAATTAGAGAGAGTAAGAGAGAGAGAGAGAGAGAGAGAGAGAGAGAGAGCTCGTGGGGTGGTGATGGTGAGGGTGAACGAACGATACTTTGCTTCATTGACTGAATATTTCACGGGTTTGGAATGACAATTATAAGGGGCTAGGGAGGATAAAAAAAAATACGTTGCTCCATTGTCTGAACATTTGAACATTTAGTGCGTTGCGGGACGGGGTGGAAGACAATTATAAAGACAATTATAAGGGCAGGACAAAAGACAAGTTGCCCTCCTTGTCTTAACATTTGCCCCCCCCCCCCCCCCCCCCCCACCACCACCACACACACACACACCACCGCCACCCACCCCACTACCACCACCACACACACACACAATCCCTCATACGCCAATGCTATGTCTGTTTAAATTGGTTCTCCATCATTTACAATAGGCCCCATGATGGTATCTTTTGATAGGCAAAATGAATCGAAATTGGCTTCTCTAAATTGAGTTACTTGCTCAAAGCAGGAACGCTGGCGAGCAACAAATCTATAACAAAGATCCTAGAAGAGCCAGGAAGATAATATTGCGTTTAACTATTAGTTCTGGTCCCACAACGGCGTATATGTCCTACTAGACATATCTGTCCTACTAGACATATCCCAGGATAATGCTGTACTACATAGTGGCGGCTGTAGAAGCAAGCTATCATATAATGACATGAAATATGAGATGAATTGTCTGGAACTGGTGCATATTATTGTATTTAATCATTGTTACTGCGTTATGATAAATGTAGGTCTGCGATACATTTTAGCCTCAATGAATCAGTCGGTATAGTTTTAGAAAATCTGAAATATGAGAATGATAAACTCTAGCTGGATGATCCGAACAACTAATACACAAATACATGATTATTTAGGATTAGCATACTATTACAGCACAGGTAGTATCGGCACAATGACGACAAGCAAATAATTGTCTCTTTTTTATTTTTTGGAAAAAGGGCATTTTCACTAACTTAGTGCGCCATTTGTTATTTTATTTCTATCACATTGTAGATCTGTGTATTTTTTTCAAGCATTGGGATGTTGAAATTGTGTTCGAGGGAAATGAGTGTATGAATACAGCAGTTTGCACCTCAGTGTTTATGTATTAAAACTGTGCAGTCATTTATGAGACAAGTTCTTTTTAAACGATTGTTGATCCCCACTTTTCGTACGGTGTCTAACTGTAGCAGAGAGCTCAATGCCCAACTTTAAAGTGCTTTAACACTGGAATACCACGCCGTCGACACTGAAATACTACGCCGTAGAAAGTTGATTTGTACGGATGGCGGTGGGTGCGGGGGTGGGGTGGGGTGGGGGGGGGGTTGGGTGGTGGTCGACCGTCATATATATAGCCTAAAATGTGACACATGACACCACCCATACACATACTGACACCGGGCCGACCAGTTCTAGAA
>JAWPHD010021443.1:5000-17500 GCA_037043455.1 Cyrtodaria siliqua | reverse complement strand
TCATGTTTTCAACGAACGAACATGCAGGGCGAGAGACGGCGAGCTGCCTGCCTCTCGGACTCTGTCATTTTTTCGACAAAATGCGGACTTAGCCGTTTTTTGAAGAAAATTTTCAACAAACTCTCCTCTGCCAACACTGGCAGCAGGAGAGTCTTTTTTTGTATCATGTTTTCAACGAACATGCAGGGCGAGAGACGGCGAGCTGCCTGCCTCTCGGACTCTGTCATTTTTTCGACAAAATGCGGACTTAGCCGTTTTTTGAAGAAAATTTTCAACAAACTCTCCTCTGCCAACACTGGCAGCAGGAGAGTCTTTTTTTGTATCATGTTTTCAACGAACATGCAGGGCGAGCTCGCCTGGCTGCCTGCCGTCTTCTCGGACTCTGTCATTTTTTCGACAAAATGCGGACTTAGCCGTTTTTTGAAGAAAATGAGCACATAGCCGTTTTTTCAACAAACTCTCCTCTGCCATGACAGTCGCCGCGTGGCCATACCTGCTTCGAACTGGCTGAAACTCGCTGGACAGCGGCGCCCCAACGGCCTGCAGACGTGGGGAAAGTTTGGCGGAGATGCTCCTACGATCGGCGGAGTTATAACGGAAAAACGGCGAAAAAACCCTAACCCTAGCTTCAACGGTAATCTGGGGCTAGGGTTAGCGTTTTCCGCCAATAAGTCGGCCGTCCGCGCACCCATCAAGCTGAAACTCGCTGGACACAGGCGCCCCTACGCCCTGGAGACGTGGGGAAAGTTTGGCGGAGATGCTCCCACGATCGGCCGAGATACAAGCGGAAAACCGTAACCCTAGTGCCATTCTACCGTTGAAGCTAGGGTTTGCAGTCTTTCACCCTATTTGCTCGCGGTAACCGCTGTAGCTTCGCCGTACCTGCCTGCAACTGCCTGAAACTTCCTGGAGACCCGTGTCCCGGTATCGGCCAGGCTTGGGGAGAGTTTCATCGAGCTGCTCCCACCGGTGGCGGCGTGAAGGCGAGAACGGCTACCCCTACCCCCGTAATGGGAACCCTAGTGGCCTCGCTAACAGTCGCCGCGTGGCCATCCCTGCTCCGAACTGAATGAAACTCGCTGGACAGCGGCGCCCCGACGTCCCCCAGGCGTGGGGAAACTTTGGCGGAGGTGCTCCTACGATCGGCCGAGATACAGGCGGAAAACCCTAACCCTAGTCCCATTCTACCGTTGAAGCTAGGGTTTGCAGTCTTTCACCCTATCAGCCCGCGGTAACCGCTGTAGCTTCGCCGTACCTGCCTGCAACTGCCTGAAACTTCCTGGAGACCCGTGTCCCGGTATCGGCCAGGCGTGGGCAGAGTTTCGCCGAGCTGCTCCTGCCGGTGGCCGAGTGAAGGCGAGAATCGCTACCCCTACCCCCGTAACCCTAACCCTAGTGGCCTCGCTAACAGTCGCCGCGTGGCCATCCCTGCTTCGAACTGAATGAAACTCGCTGGACAGCGGCGCCCCAACGGCCTGCAGACGTGGGGAAAGTTTGGCGGAGATGCTCCTACGATCGGCGGAGTTATAACGGGAAAACAGCGAAAAAACCCTAACCCTAGCTTCAACGGCAATCTGGGGCTAGGGTTAGCGTTTTCCGCCAGTAAGTCGGCCGTCCGCGCACCCAGCAAGCTGAAACTCGCTGGACACAGGCGCCCCTACGCCCTGGAGACGTGGGGAAAGTTTGGCGGAGATGCTCCCACGATCGGCCGAGATACAAGCGGAAAACCGTAACCCTAGTGCCATTCTACCGTTGAAGCTAGGGTTTGCAGTCTTTCACCCTATTTGCTCGCGGTAACCGCTGTAGCTTCGCCGTACCTGCCTGCAACTGCCTGAAACTTCCTGGAGACCCGTGTCCCGGTATCGGCCAGGCTTGGGGAGAGTTTCATCGAGCTGCTCCCACCGGTGGCGGCGTGAAGGCGAGAACGGCTACCCCTACCCCCGTAATGGGAACCCTAGTGGCCTCGCTGACAGTCGCCGCGTGCCCATCCCTGCTCCGAACTGAATGAAACTCGCTGGACAGCGGCGCCCCGACGTCCCCCAGGCGTGGGGAAACTTTGGCGGAGGTGCTCCTACGATCGGCCGAGATACAGGCGGAAAACCCTAACCCTAGTGCCATTCTACCGTTGAAGCTAGGGTTTGCAGTCTTTCACCCTATTTGCTCGCGGTAACCGCTGTAGCTTCGCCGTACCTGCCTGCAACTGCCTGAAACTTCCTGGAGACCCGTGTCCCGGTATCGGCCAGGCTTGGGGAGAGTTTCATCGAGCTGCTCCCACCGGTGGCGGCGTGAAGGCGAGAACGGCTACCCCTACCCCCGTAATGGGAACCCTAGTGGCCTCGCTAACAGTCGCCGCGTGGCCATCCCTGCTCCGAACTGAATGAAACTCGCTGGACAGCGGCGCCCCGACGTCCCCCAGGCGTGGGGAAACTTTGGCGGAGGTGCTCCTACGATCGGCCGAGATACAGGCGGAAAACCCTAACCCTAGTCCCATTCTACCGTTGAAGCTAGGGTTTGCAGTCTTTCACCCTATCAGCCCGCGGTAACCGCTGTAGCTTCGCCGTACCTGCCTGCAACTGCCTGAAACTTCCTGGAGACCCGTGTCCCGGTATCGGCCAGGCGTGGGCAGAGTTTCGTCGAGCTGCTCCTGCCGGTGGCCGAGTGAAGGCGAGAATCGCTACCCCTACCCCCGTAACCCTAACCCTAGTGGCCTCGCCAACAGTCGCCGCGTGGCCATCCCTGCTTCGAACTGAATGAAACTCGCTGGACAGCGGCGCCCCAACGGCCTGCAGACGTGGGGAAAGTTTGGCGGAGATGCTCCTACGATCGGCGGAGTTATAACGGGAAAACGGCGAAAAAACCCTAACCCTAGCTTCAACGGTAATCTGGGGCTAGGGTTAGCGTTTTCCGCCAGTAAGTCGGCCGTCCGCGCACCCATCAAGCTGAAACTCGCTGGACACAGGCGCCCCTACGCCCTGGAGACGTGGGGAAAGTTTGGCGGAGATGCTCCTACGATCGGCCGAGATACAAGCGGAAAACCGTAACCCTAGTGCCATTCTACCGTTGAAGCTAGGGTTTGCAGTCTTTCACCCTGTCAGCTCGCGGTAACCGCTGTAGCTTCGCCGTACCTGCCTGCAACTGCCTGAAACTTCCTGGAGACCCGTGTCCCGGTATCGGCCAGGCGTGGGCAGAGTTTCGTCGAGCTGCTCCTGCCGGTGGCCGAGTGAAGGCGAGAATCGCTACCCCTACCCCCGTAACCCTAACCCTAGTGGCCTCGCCAACAGTCGCCGCGTGGCCATCCCTGCTTCGAACTGACTGAAACTCGCTGGACAGCGGCGCCCCAACGGCCTGCAGACGTGGGGAAAGTTTGGCGGAGATGCTCCTACGATCGGCGGAGTTATAACGGGAAAACGGCGAAAAAACCCTAACCCTAGCTTCAACGGTAATCTGGGGCTAGGGTTAGCGTTTTCCGCCAGTAAGTCGGCCGTCCGCGCACCCATCAAGCTGAAACTCGCTGGACACAGGCGCCTCTACGCCCTGGAGACGTGGGGAAAGTTTGGCGGAGATGCTCCTACGATCGGCCGAGATACAAGCGGAAAACCGTAACCCTAGTGCCATTCTACCGTTGAAGCTAGGGTTTGCAGTCTTTCACCCTGTCAGCTCGCGGTAACCGCTGTAGCTTCGCCGTACCTGCCTGCAACTGCCTGAAACTTCCTGGAGACCCGTGTCCCGGTATCGGCCAGGCGTGGGCAGAGTTTCGTCGAGCTGCTCCTGCCGGTGGCCGAGTGAAGGCGAGAATCGCTACCCCTACCCCCGTAACCCTAACCCTAGTGGCCTCGCCAACAGTCGCCGCGTGGCCATCCCTGCTTCGAACTGAATGAAACTCGCTGGACAGCGGCGCCCCAACGGCCTGCAGACGTGGGGAAAGTTTGGCGGAGATGCTCTCACGATCGGCGGAGTTATAACGGGAAAACGGCGAAAAACCCCTAACCCTAGCTTCAACGGTAATCTGGGGCTAGGGTTAGCGTTTTCCGCCAGTAAGTCGGCCGTCCGCGCACCCATCAAGCTGAAACTCGCTGGACACAGGCGCCCCTACGCCCTGGAGACGTGGGGAAAGTCTGGCGGAGATGCTCCTACGATCGGCCGAGATACAAGCGGAAAACCGTAACCCTAGTGCCATTCTACCGTTGAAGCTAGGGTTTGCAGTCTTTCACCCTGTCAGCTCGCGGTAACCGCTGTAGCTTCGCCGTACCTGCCTGCAACTGCCTGAAACTTCCTGGAGACCCGTGTCCCGGTATCGGCCAGGCGTGGGCAGAGTTTCGTCGAGCTGCTCCTGCCGGTGGCCGAGTGAAGGCGAGAATCGCTACCCCTACCCCCGTAACCCTAACCCTGGTGGCCTCGCTAACAGTCGCCGCGTGGCCATCCCTGCTCCGAACTGAATGAAACTCGCTGGACAGCGGCGCCCCGACGTCCCCCAGGCGTGGGGAAACTTTGGCGGAGGTGCTCCTACGATCGGCCGAGATACAGGCGGAAAACCCTAACCCTAGTCCCATTCTACCGTTGAAGCTAGGGTTTGCAGTCTTTCACCCTATTTGCTCGCGGTAACCGCTGTAGCTTCGCCGTACCTGCCTGCAACTGCCTGAAACTTCCCGGAGACCCGTGTCCCGGTATCGGCCAGGCTTGGGGAGAGTTTCATCGAGCTGCTCCCACCGGTGGCGGCGTGAAGGCGAGAACGGCTACCCCTACCCCCGTAATGGGAACCCTAGTGGCCTCGCTAACAGTCGCCGCGTGGCCATCCCTGCTCCGAACTGAATGAAACTCGCTGGACAGCGGCGCCCCGACGTCCCCCAGGCGTGGGGAAACTTTGGCGGAGGTGCTCCTACGATCGGCCGAGATACAGGCGGAAAACCCTAACCCTAGTCCCATTCTACCGTTGAAGCTAGGGTTTGCAGTCTTTCACCCTATTTGCTCGCGGTAACCGCTGTAGCTTCGCCGTACCTGCCTGCAACTGCCTGAAACTTCCTGGAGACCCGTGTCCCGGTATCGGCCAGGCTTGGGGAGAGTTTCATCGAGCTGCTCCCACCGGTGGCGGCGTGAAGGCGAGAACGGCTACCCCTACCCCCGTAATGGGAACCCTAGTGGCCTCGCTAACAGTCGCCGCGTGGCCATCCCTGCTCCGAACTGAATGAAACTCGCTGGACAGCGGCGCCCCAACGGCCTGCAGACGTGTGGAAAGTTTGGCGGAGATGCTCCCACGGCCGGCCGAGATACTGGCGGAAAACCCTAACCCTAGTCCCATTTTACCGTTGAAGCTAGGGTTTGCAGTCTTTCACCCTGTCAGCTCGCGGTAACCGCTGTAGCTTCGCCGTACCTGCCTGCAACTGCCTGAAACTTCCTGGAGACCCGTGTCCCGGTATCGGCCAGGCGTGGGCAGAGTTTCGTCGAGCTGCTCCTGCCGGTGGCCGAGTGAAGGCGAGAATCGCTACCCCTACCCCCGTAACCCTAACCCTAGTGGCCTCGCTAACAGTCGCCGCGTGGCCATCCCTGCTCCGAACTGAATGAAACTCGCTGGACAGCGGCGCCCCAACGGCCTGCAGACGTGTGGAAAGTTTGGCGGAGATGCTCCCACGGCCGGCCGAGATACAAGCGGAAAACAGTAACCCTAGTCCCATTTTACCGTTGAAGCTAGGGTTTGCAGTCTTTCACCCTGTCAGCTCGCGGTAACCGCTGTAGCTTCGCCGTACCTGCCTGCAACTGCCTGAAACTTCCTGGAGACCCGTGTCCCGGTATCGGCCAGGCGTGGGCAGAGTTTCGTCGAGCTGCTCCTGCCGGTGGCCGAGTGAAGGCGAGAATCGCTACCCCTACCCCCGTAACCCTAACCCTAGTGGCCTCGCTAACAGTCGCCGCGTGGCCATCCCTGCTTCGAACTGAATGAAACTCGCTGGACAGCGGCGCCCCGACGTCCCCCAGGCGTGGGGAAACTTTGGCGGAGGTGCTCCTACGATCGGCCGAGATACAGGCGGAAAACCCTAACCCTAGTCCCATTCTACCGTTGAAGCTAGGGTTTGCAGTCTTTCACCCTGTCAGCTCGCGGTAACCGCTGTAGCTTCGCCGTACCTGCCTGCAACTGCCTGAAACTTCCTGGACACCCGTGTCCCGGTATCGGCCAGGCTTGGGGAGAGTTTCATCGAGCTGCTCCCACCGGTGGCGGCGTGAAGGCGAGAACGGCTACCCCTACCCCCGTAATGGGAACCCTAGTGGCCTCGCTAACAGTCGCCGCGTGGCCATCCCTGCTCCGAACTGAATGAAACTCGCTGGACAGCGGCGCCCCAACGGCCTGCAGACGTGGGGAAAGTTTGGCGGAGATGCTCCCACGGCCGGCCGAGATACAAGCGGAAAACAGTAACCCTAGTCCCATTTTACCGTTGAAGCTAGGGTTTGCAGTCTTTCACCCTGTCAGCTCGCGGTAACCGCTGTAGCTTCGCCGTACCTGCCTGCAACTGCCTGAAACTTCCTGGAGACCCGTGTCCCGGTATCGGCCAGGCGTGGGCAGAGTTTCGTCGAGCTGCTCCTGCCGGTGGCCGAGTGAAGGCGAGAATCGCTACCCCTACCCCCGTAACCCTAACCCTAGTGGCCTCGCTAACAGTCGCCGCGTGGCCATCCCTGCTTCGAACTGAATGAAACTCGCTGGACAGCGGCGCCCCGACGTCCCCCAGGCGTGGGGAAACTTTGGCGGAGGTGCTCCTACGATCGGCCGAGATACAGGCGGAAAACCCTAACCCTAGTCCCATTCTACCGTTGAAGCTAGGGTTTGCAGTCTTTCACCCTGTCAGCTCGCGGTAACCGCTGTAGCTTCGCCGTACCTGCCTGCAACTGCCTGAAACTTCCTGGACACCCGTGTCCCGGTATCGGCCAGGCGTGGGCAGAGTTTCGCCGAGCTGCTCCTGCCGGTGGCCGAGTGAAGGCGAGAATCGCTACCCCTACCCCCGTAACCCTAACCCTAGTGGCCTCGCTAACAGTCGCCGCGTGGCCATCCCTGCTCCGAACTGAATGAAACTCGCTGGACAGCGGCGCCCCAACGGCCTGCAGACGTGGGGAAAGTTTGGCGGAGATGCTCCCACGGCCGGCCGAGATACAAGCGGAAAACAGTAACCCTAGTCCCATTTTACCGTTGAAGCTAGGGTTTGCAGTCTTTCACCCTGTCAGCTCGCGGTAACCGCTGTAGCTTCGCCGTACCTGCCTGCAACTGCCTGAAACTTCCTGGAGACCCGTGTCCCGGTATCGGCCAGGCTTGGGGAGAGTTTCATCGAGCTGCTCCCACCGGTGGCGGCGTGAAGGCGAGAACGGCTACCCCTACCCCCGTAATGGGAACCCTAGTGGCCTCGCTAACAGTCGCCGCGTGGCCATCCCTGCTCCGAACTGAATGAAACTCGCTGGACAGCGGCGCCCCAACGGCCTGCAGACGTGGGGAAAGTTTGGCGGAGATGCTCCCACGGCCGGCCGAGATACAAGCGGAAAACAGTAACCCTAGTCCCATTTTACCGTTGAAGCTAGGGTTTGCAGTCTTTCACCCTGTCAGCTCGCGGTAACCGCTGTAGCTTCGCCGTACCTGCCTGCAACTGCCTGAAACTTCCTGGACACCCGTGTCCCGGTATCGGCCAGGCGTGGGCAGAGTTTCGTCGAGCTGCTCCTGCCGGTGGCCGAGTGAAGGCGAGAATCGCTACCCCCTACCCCCGTAACCCTAACCCTAGTGGCCTCGCTAACAGTCGCCGCGTGGCCATCCCTGCTCCGAACTGAATGAAACTCGCTGGACAGCGGCGCCCCAACGGCCTGCAGACGTGTGGAAAGTTTGGCGGAGATGCTCCCACGGCCGGCCGAGATACAAGCGGAAAACAGTAACCCTAGTCCCATTTTACCGTTGAAGCTAGGGTTTGCAGTCTTTCACCCTGTCAGCTCGCGGTAACCGCTGTAGCTTCGCCGTACCTGCCTGCAACTGCCTGAAACTTCCTGGAGACCCGTGTCCCGGTATCGGCCAGGCGTGGGCAGAGTTTCGTCGAGCTGCTCCTGCCGGTGGCCGAGTGAAGGCGAGAATCGCTACCCCTACCCCCGTAACCCTAACCCTAGTGGCCTCGCTAACAGTCGCCGCGTGGCCATCCCTGCTCCGAACTGAATGAAACTCGCTGGACAGCGGCGCCCCAACGGCCTGCAGACGTGTGGAAAGTTTGGCGGAGATGCTCCCACGGCCGGCCGAGATACTAGCGGAAAACCCTAACCCTAGTCCCATTTTACCGTTGAAGCTAGGGTTTGCAGTCTTTCACCCTGTCAGCTCGCGGTAACCGCTGTAGCTTCGCCGTACCTGCCTGCAACTGCCTGAAACTTCCTGGAGACCCGTGTCCCGGTATCGGCCAGGCGTGGGCAGAGTTTCGTCGAGCTGCTCCTGCCGGTGGCGGAGTGAAGGCGAGAATCGCTACCCCCTACCCCCGTAACCCTAACCCTAGTGGCCTCGCTAACAGTCGCCGCGTGGCCATCCCTGCTTCGAACTGAATGAAACTCGCTGGACAGCGGCGCCCAACGGCCTGCAGACGTGGGGAAAGTTTGGCGGAGATGCTCCTACGATCGGCGGAGTTATAACGGGAAAATGGCGAAAAAACCATACCCTAGCTTCAACGGTAATCTGGGGCTAGGGTTAGCGTTTTCGCCAGTAAGTCGGCCGTCCGCGCACCCATCAAGCTGAAACTCGCTGGACACAGGCGCCCCTACGCCCTGCAGACGTGGGGAAAGTTTGGCGGAGATGCTCCTACGATCGGCCGAGTTATAAGCGGAAAACGTAACCCTAGGTCGACGGACGGCATTGAGCGGCTGGCGAGCCGAAGCATGCGGCTCGAAGGACTAGGGTTAGCGTTTTTCGCCAGTAAGACCGAACCCCGTGCTCCCAGGGTCTAGAAGATAGGGACATAAAATGTTCGTCTCGACGAGCCCGTTCGAACGAGGCCTGCGGCGAGCCGATCGGGGCAGCCGTTCGTGCGTGTCGGCAAATAAGGTGAAATTCTCACTCGCAAAATGACAGAGTCCGATGTTTTAAGCGAATTTTAAGGCTGAGAGGTCGAAAAATGCCGCAGGAAATTTCCAAATCGCTCAGTTCGACTCCGATCGTCTTCAAACTTTCAGAGATGATAGAGCATGTCGATTCGCGGGGGGAAGTGTTTAGTTTGAGTGAATCGGTCCACCGGTTCTCGATCTGTGGTGTTTTAAAAAGCCGTCTTTTTGAGCGGCTGGCGAGCCGAAAAATCCGACTCGAAGGACTAGGGTTAGCGTTTTTCGCCAGCAAGACCGAACCCGTGCTCCCAGGGTCTAGAAGATAGGGACATAAAATGTCCGTCTCGACGAGCCCGTTCGAACGAGGCCTGCGGCGAGCCGATCGGGGCAGCCGTTCGTGCGTGTCGGCAAATAAGGTGAAATTCTCACTCGCAAAATGACAGAGTCCGATGTTTTAAGCGAATTTTAAGGCTGAGAGGTCGAAAAATGCCGCAGGAAATTTCCAAATCGCTCAGTTCGACTCCGATCGTCTTCAAACTTTCAGAGATGATAGAGCATGGTCGATTCGCGGGGGAAGTGTTTAGTTTGAGTGAATCGGTCCACCGGTTCTCCATCTGTGGTGTTTTTAAAAAGCCGTCTTTTTGAGCGGACGGCGTCCCGAAAAATGCGGCTCGGTCATTGATTTTTTTGATCAATTGGCCCGTGCGACCGAACCCGTGCTCCCAGGGTCTAGAAGATAGGGACATAAAATGTCCGTCTCGACGAGCCCGTTCGAACGAGGCCTGCGTCGAGCCGATCGGGGCAGCCGTTCGGGCGTGTCGGCAAATTAGGTGAAAAAACGGCTATGTCTTTCGGTTTTGACTGACATTTAAATGGACAGTGCTATATATAAGGTAGTGTGTTGCTCGGTGAAAAAGTGCGTACATTTGGTAGATCGATTTTGAGCGAAAATCAAGCTATCGGCTCGCTGAAAATCACTGGCCGAGCTGAAATGAAGCGATGGGACGGCTGTTGGGGCGCCGTCGACCCTCTGCCAGTGGCTTGGGGTGGTCGTCGGAGGGGTAGGCAGGCGAGCCGAAGGTAGTGCAATTCGGTAGATCGATTTTGAGTGGAATTCGAGCTATCGGCTCGCTGAAAATCACTGGCCGAGCTGAAATTAAGCCATGGGACGGCTGTTGGGGCGCCGTCGACCCTCTGGCAGTGGCTTGGGGTGGTCGTCGGAGGGGTAGGCCGGCGAGCCGAAGGTAGTGCAATTCGGTAGATCGATTTTGAGTGAATTTCGAGCTATCGGCTCGCTGAAAATCACTGGCCGAGCTGAAATGAAGCGATGGGACCGCTGTTGGGCGCCGTCGACCCGCTGGCAGTGGCTTGGGGTGGTCGTCGGAGGGGTAGGCAGGCGAGCCGAAGGTAGTAGTTCGGTAGAAAGTTGGTAGATCGATTTTGAGCGAAAATCAAGCTATCGGCTCGCTGAAAATCACTGGCCGAGCTGAAATGAAGCGATGGGGACGGCTGTTGGGGCGCCGTCGACCCTCTGCCAGTGGCTTGGGGTGGTCGTCGGAGGGGTAGGCAGGCGAGCCGAAGGTAGTGCAATTCGGTAGATCGATTTTGAGTGAATTTCGAGCTATCGGCTCGCTGAAAATCACTGGCCGAGCTGAAATTAAGCCATGGGACGGCTGTTGGGGCGCCGTCGACCCTCTGGCAGTGGCTTGGGGTGGTCGTCGGAGGGTAGGCCGGCGAGCCGAAGGTAGTGCAATTCGGTAGATCGATTTTGAGTGAATTTCGAGCTATCGGCTCGCTGAAAATCACTGGCCGAGCTGAAATGAAGCGATGGGACCGCTGTTGGGCGCCGTCGACCCGCTGGCAGTGGCTTGGGGTGGTCGTCGGAGGGGTAGGCAGGCGAGCCGAAGGTAGTAGTTCGGTAGAAAGTTGGTAGATCGATTTTGAGCGAAAATCAAGCTATCGGCTCGCTGAAAATCACTGGCCGAGCTGAAATTAAGCGATGGGACGGCTGTTGGGGCGCCGTCGACCCTCTGCCAGTGGCTTGGGGTGGTCGTCGGAGGGGTAGGCAGGCGAGCCGAAGGTAGTGCAATTCGGTAGATCGATTTTGAGTGAATTTCGAGCTATCGGCTCGCTGAAAATCACTGGCCGAGCTGAAATTAAGCCATGGGACGGCTGTTGGGCGCCGTCGACCCTCTGGCAGTGGCTTGTGGTGGTCGTCGGAGGGGTAGGCCGGCGAGCCGAAGGTAGTGCAATTCGGTAGATCGATTTTGAGTGAATTTCGAGCTATCGGCTCGCTGAAAATCACTGGCCGAGCTGAAATGAAGCGATGGACCGCTGTTGGGGCGCCGTCGACCCGCTGGCAGTGGCTTGGGGTGGTCGTCGGAGGGGTAGGCAGGCGAGCCGAGCCGAGCCGAAGGTAGTGCAATAAGGTAGTGCAATTTTGAGCGAATTTCAAGCTATCGGCTCGCTGAAAATCACTCCCGGAGCTGAAATTAAGCGGTTGGGGCGCCGTCGACCCGCTGGCAGTGGCTTGGGGTGGTCGTCGGAGGGGTAGGCAGGCAGGCAGGCAGGCGAGCCGAGCCGAGCCGAAGGTAGTGCAATAAGGTAGTGCAATTTGAGCGAATTTCAAGCTATCGGCTCGCTGAAAATCACTCCCGGAGCTGAAATTAAGCGGTTGGGGCGCCGTAGACCCGCTGGCAGTGGCTTGGGGTGGTCGTCGGAGGGTAGGCAGGCAGGCAGGCAGGCAGGCGAGCCGAGCCGAGCCGAAGGTAGTGCAATAAGGTAGTGCAATTTTGAGCGAATTTCAAGCTATCGGCTCGCTGAAAATCACTCCCGGAGCTGAAATTAAGCGGTTGGGGCGCCGTAGACCCGCTGGCAGTGGCTTGGGGTGGTCGTCGGAGGGGTAGGCAGGCGAGCCGAGCCGAGCCGAAGGTAGTGCAATAAGGTAGTGCAATTTTGAGCGAATTTCAAGCTATCGGCTCGCTGAAAATCACTCCCGGAGCTGAAATTAAGCGGTTGGGGCGCCGTCGACCCGCTGGCAGTGGCTTGGGGTGGTCGTCGGAGGGGTAGGCAGGCAGGCAGGCAGGCGAGCCGAGCCGAGCCGAGCCGAAGGTAGTGCAATAAGGTAGTGCAATTTTGAGCGAATTTCAAGCTATCGGCTCGCTGAAAATCACTCCCGGAGCTGAAATTAAGCGGTTGGGGCGCCGTAGACCCGCTGGCAGTGGCTTGGGGTGTGGTCGTCGGAGGGGCAGGCAGGCAGGCAGGCAGGCAGGCAGGCAGGCAGGCGAGCCGAGCCGAGCCGAAGGTAGTGCAATAAGGTAGTGCAATTTTGAGCGAATTTCAAGCTATCGGCTCGCTGAAAATCACTCCCGGAGCTGAAATTAAGCGGTTGGGGCGCCGTCGACCCGCTGGCAGTGGCTTGGGGTGGTCGTCGGAGGGGTAGGCAGGCAGGCAGGCAGGCGAGCCGA
>JAWPHD010021442.1:0-28243 GCA_037043455.1 Cyrtodaria siliqua | reverse complement strand
CTATTACTCTTCGAATAGTCGAGCTAAAAATGGACAATTCTAAGTCAAACAAAGGGCCATAATTCTAAACTAAATTAGGCAATCAATGATGGGTGATGTACAGGGACATAAGTTTGTCAGTTGGGAAAACTCCATTTAAAAGTGTTTGAGAGATGCAAGTATTAAAAATGTGTTACGCGCAGCGATGGGACAAAAATGTGTGACGGGACGGGACGTTGGGGACAACATGATTCCTATATAGCCCCCACTTCACTTTGTGAAAGTGGGGGTATAAAAATGTTTGAGCACAATGCACCATTAGTTGAGTAAACAGGCTGTTAAATAACCAAGAGGTCCAATAAGGCACAAGGACACTCTACTAACACGGATCTAATTATTATAACAAAAGAGGTTGGTTACAATCGGCTGGAAGTTATTATCGGTAATAATCGGTTAGTCAATATGAAGTATAAAATTTGCATGTTAATCCAGATCTTGTACTTTGTATTAATCACCAAAATAATTTTTACTGATACAAATGTGGGCATTTGCTCATCTTCACAATTGTATTCTCCTGGATAATCATGTTTATTTCTATTTTTTTTCAATCCTAACATTAATTAAAGTGCGTATTTTCATTTAATCGATGATCGGTTATAGACTTTCATAATCTATCATCATAATCAAATGCCTAAGTAACTGATGATTGATTACAACCAATTAATCAATATATCACTATGAATGTATTCTATTAACTAATCTACTGCGAATAACTTAGTATCATCCGTAAAGCTCTGATACAGAGCTGCACGGTTTATGCCCCAAAACATCGGACGAAACTAGAGTAAGTGTCTTGCCCGCGCATGACACACAGAAGTAACTCAGTGGTGCCAATGAGACAGAAGTAGCCCAGTGGTGCCAATGATACAGAAGTACCCCAGTGGTGCCAGTGAAACAGAAGTAGCCCAGTGGTGCCAGTGAGACAGATGTAGCCCAGTGGTGCCAGTCAGACAGAAGAAGCCCAGTGGTGCCAGTGAGATAGAAGTAGCCCAGTGGTGCCAGTGGTGCCAGTGGTGCCAATGAGACAGAAGTACCCCAGTGGTGCCAGTGAAACAGAAGTAGCCCAGTGGTGCCAGTGAGACAGATGTAGCCCAGTGGTGCCAGTAAGACAAAAGAAGCCCAGTGGTGCCAGTGAGATAGAAGTAGCCCAGTGGTGCCAGTGAGACAGAACTAGCCCAGTGGTGCCAGTGAGACAAATGTAGCCCAGTGGTGACAGTGAGACAGAAGTAGCCCAGTGGTGCTTGTGAGACAGAAGTAGCCCAGTGGTGCCAGTGACACAGAAGTAGCCCAGTGGTGCCAGTGAGACAGAAGTAGCCCAGTGGTGCCAGTGAGACAGAAGTAGCCAAGTGGTGCCAGTGAGACAGAAGTAGCCCAGTGGTGCCAGTGACACAGAAGTAGCCCAGTGGTGCCAGTGAGACAGAAGTAGCCAAGTGGTGCCAGTGAGACAGAAGTAGCCCAGTGGTGCCAGTGACACAGAAGTAGCCCAGTGATGCCAGTGAGACAGAAGCAGCCCAGTGGTGCTGGTGAGACAGAAGTAGCCCAGTGATGCCGGTGAGACAGAAATAGCCCAGTGATGCCGGTGAGACTGCAGTAGCCAGTAGTGCCAGTGAGACAGAAGTAGCCCAGTGGTGCCAGTGAGACAGAATTAGCCCAGTGGTGCCAGTAAGACAGAAGTAGCTCAGTGGTGCCAGTGAGACAGAAGTAGCCCAGTGGTGCCAGTGAGACAGAGGTAGCCCAGTGGTGCCAGTGAGACAGAAGTAGCCCAGTGATATCAGTGGTGAGACAGAAGTAGCCCGGTGGTGCCTGTGACACAGCAGTGGCCCAATGGTGCCCGTGAGAATGAAGTAGCCCAGTGGTGCCAGTGAGACAGAAGTAGCCCAGTGGTACCAGTGACACAGAAGTAGCCCAGTGGTGCCAGTGAGACAGAAGTAGCCCAGTGGTACCAGTGACACAGAAGTAGCCCAGTGGTGCCAGTGAGATAGAAGTAGCCCAGTGGTGCCAGTGAGACAGAAGTAGCCCAGCGATGCCTGTGAGACAGAAGTAGCCAAGTGCTGCTAGTGATACAGAAGTAGCCCTGTGCTGCCAGTGACACAGACGTAGCCCAGTGGTGCCAGTGACACAGAAGTAGTCCAGTGGTGCCGGTGAAACTGAAGTAGCCCAGTGATGCTGGTGAGACAGAAGTAGCCCAGTGGTGCCGGTGAGACAGAAGTAGCCCAGTGGTGCCTGTGAGATAGAAGTAGCCCAGCAGTGGTGCCAGTGAGACAGAAGTAGCCAGTGATGCCTGTGAGACAGAAGTAGCACAGTGGTGCCAGTGAGACAGAAGTAGCCAGTGGTGCCAGCCCAGTGGTGCCAGTGAGATAGAAGTAGCCCAATGATGCCAGTGGTGAGACAGAAGTAGCCCAGTGGTTCCTGTGACACAGAAGTAGCCCAGTGGTGCCAGTGAGACAGAGGTAGCCCAGTGGTGCCTGTGACACAGAAGTATCCCAGTGGTGCCAGTGAGACAGAAGGAGCCCAGTGGTGCCAGTGACAAAGAAGTAGCCCAGTGGTGCCAGTGACACAGAAGTAGCCCAGTAGTGCCAGTGACACAGAAGTAGCCCAGTGGTGCCAGTGAGACAGAAGTAGCCCAGTGGTGACAGTGAGACAGAAGAAGCCCAGTGGTGCCAGTGGGACAGAAGTAGCCCAGTGGTGCCAATTAGACAAAAGTAGCCCAGTGGTGTCAGTGAGACAGAAGTAGCCCAGTGGTGCTAGTGACACAGAAATAGCCCAGTGGTGCCAGTGAGACAGGAGCCCAGAGGTGCCAGTGACACAGAAGTAGCCCAGTGGTGCCAGTGACACAGAAGTAGCCCAGTAGTGCCAGTGACACAGAAGTAGCCCAGTGGTGCCAGTGACACAGAAGTAGCCCTATGGTGTCAGTGAGACAGAAGTAGCCCAGTGGTGCTAGTGACACAGAAATAGCCCAGTGGTGCCAGTGAGACAGGAGCCCAGAGGTGCCAGTGACACAGAAGTTGCCCAGTGGTGCCAGTGACACAGAAGTAGCCCAGTAGTGCCAGTGACACAGAAGTAGCCCAGTGGTGCCAGTGAGACAGAAGTAGCCCAGTGGTGCCAGTGAGACAGAAGTAGCCCAGTGGTGACAGTGAGACAGAAGTAGCCCAGTGGTGCCAGTGGGACAGAAGTAGCCCAGTGGTGCCAATTAGACAGAAGAAGCACAGTGGTGCCAGTGAGACAGAAGTAGCCCAGTGGTGCCAGTGAGACAGAAGTACCCCGGTGGTGCATGTGATAAAGAAGTAGCCCAGTGGTGCCCGTGAGACAGAAGTAGCCCAGTGATGCCAGTGAGACAGAAGTAACCCAGTGATGCCAGTAAGACAGAAGTAGCCCAGCTGTGCCAGTGACACAGAAGTAGCCCAGTGATGCCAATGATACAGAAGTAGCCCAAAGTGCCAGTGAGACAGAAGTAGCCCAGTGGTGCCAGTGAGATAGAAGTAGCCCAGTGGTGCCAATGAGACAGAAGTAGCCCAGTGGTGCTGGTGAAACAGAAGTAGCCCAGTGGTGCCAGTGAGATAAAAGTAGCCCAGTGGTGCCAGTGAGACAGTAGTAGCCCAGTGGTGCTGGTGAGACAGAAATAGCCCAGTGGTGCCAGTGAGACAGAAGTAGCCCAGTTGTGCCAGTGAGACAGAAGTAGCCCAGTGGTGCCAGTGAGACTGAAGTAGCCCAGTGGTGCTTGTGAGACAGAAGTAGCCCAGTGGTGCCAGTGACACAGAAGTAGCCCAGTGGTGCCAGTGACACAGAAGTAGCCCAGTAGTGCCAGTGACACAGAAGTAGCCCAGTGGTGCCAGTGACACAGAAGTAGCCCAGTGGTGCCAGTGAGACAGAAGTAGCCCAGTGGTGACAGTGAGACAGAAGTAGCCCAGTGGTGCCAGTTGGACAGAAGTAGCCCAGTGGTGCCAATTAGACAGAAGAAGCACAGTGGTGCCAGTGAGACAGAAGTAGCCCAGTGGTGCCAGTGAGACAGAAGTACCCGGGTGGTGCCTGTGACAAAGAAGTAGCCCAGTGGTGCCTGTGAGACAGAAGTAGCCCAGTGATGCCAGTGAGACAGAAGTAACCCAATGATGCCAGTAAGACAGAAGTAGCCCAGCTGTGCCAGTGACACAGAAGTAGCCCAGTGGTGCCAATGAGACAGAAATAGCCCAGAAGTGCCAGTGAGACAGAAGTAGCCCAGTGGTGCTGGTGAGACAGAAGTTGCCCAGTGGTGCCAGTGAGATAGAAGTAGCCCAGTGGTGCCAATGAGACAGAAGTAGCCCAGTGAATCCAGTGAGACAGAAGTAGCCCAGTGAATCCAGTGAGACAGAAGTAGCCCAGTGGTGCCAGTGAGACAGTAGTAGCCCAGTGGTGCTGGTGAGACAGAAATAGCCCAGTGGTGCCAGTGAGACAGAAGTAGCCCAGTGGTTCCAGTGAGACAGAAGTAGCCCAGTGGTGCTGGTGAGACAGAAGTAGCCCAGTGGTGCCAGTGAGACAGAGGTAGCCCAGTGGTGCCAGTGAGACAGAAGTAGCACAATGGGGCTGGTGAGACAGAAGTACCCCAGTGGTTCCAGTGAGACAGAAGTATCCCGGTGGTGCTGGCGAGACAGAAGTAGCCCAGTGGTGCCAGTGAGACAGAAGTAGCCCAGTGATGCCTGTGAGACATAAGTAGCTCAGTGGTGCCAGTGAGACAGAAGTAGCCCATAAGTGCTGGTGAGACAGAAGTAGCCCAGTGGTGCTGGGGAGACAGAAGTAGCCCAGTGGTGCCAGTGAGATAGAAGTAGCCCAGTGGTACCAATGAGACAGAAGTAGCCCAGTGGTGCTGGTGAGACAGAAGTAGCCCAGTGGTGCCAGTGAGACAGAAGTAGCCCAGTGGTGCCATTGAGACAGAAGTAGCCCAGTGGTGCTGGTGAGACAGAAGTAGCCCAGTGGTGCCAGTGAGACAGAAGTAGCCCAGTGGTGCCAGTGAGACAGAAGTAGCCCAGTGGTGCCAGTGAGACAGAAGTAGCCCAGTTGTGCCAGTGAGACAGAAGTAGCCCAGTGGTGCCAGTGAGACAGAAGTAGCCCAGTGGAGCCAGTGAGACAGAAGTAGCCGAGTGGTGCCAGTGAGACAGAAGTAGCCCAGTGGTGCCAGTGAGACAGAAGTAGCCCAGTGGTGCTAGTGAGACAGAAGTAGCCCACTGGTGCCTGTGCGACAGAAGAAGCACAGCAGTGCAGAGTCAAAAGTACTATCCACAGGGCCATCGCAGTCCCAATGAAAATGAAAAAGGTACGGGGGTTACAAGGAGCAAAACAAAAATGACAAAATACAGGTAAACATATTTCGAGCTTGATAAATACTTTCTTAGAAAAGAAGGCATTCTTATAATCTACACATTTAAATGAATAATTGTCACAATTAATCCCCAACATGCCTCCATATCATACAACTGGTATGCAAATCTATAAACTATATAAGCTCACCAGTTCCATTAAGTCATCTTAAAGATGCTCATACTCCTGTCAATTCTCATACATTAATTCATCGTCATTTTACTTTTTAGGATGACTTGGACTTTGACTTTACCTTAAGAATAAATATTAAATGATGACTTACTGACTAGCAACACCACTGACATCCAGGCATGACAGAAGATTCATCATATGTATTTTGGGTTCGTTCTGTAGAACGTTATGCGTTGAGGCAATTGGTTTATGGCCTTTTTTGGAAGTGGGACTCTACGTATCATCTACACCAGTGAATCTGTAAGAAACATGAAATATTAAAATAACATGAAGACATTTCGTTATCTCCTCATCCAAGCAATATATTTATTGGATGACAAAGAGAAATAGCAAAATGGGATTATAATAATTTATGTTTATTTTCAAAATAAGAAATTGTATAAAAGATGTTTAAAGTTAAAAATTCATCATTTTTCGCTTTTCTCTTAAAAATCAAGGTTTTGACATAGTCAATTGAATTGGAGTTTTAAGGTGCACCAACGCATGAAAGGTTATATGGCGCCTAACAGGAATGAACATGCCAGGCTCATCCTCCATGTACATCGAGATAAAATATGGAGAATGGGCCTCGAACCTTCTAACCTGAAGAACTGCAGAGTTGCTGCAAATTCTATTGTAGACACTCCATTTACGCTGGAGCCATGTTTATTGTTTTTCTGCCGCTGCTCTAGTGATGTAAGCGAGATGGATCTGCAGTGGCCCTATTCTTTGCCCTGGTACCAAATGGGGCCCCCGGAACCACACGGGGCTTGACATAGTCAAAGTTTCTGTCAAACTCCTTTTTTGCTCTAAATGTAGGAGTAAGAAAAATATTATCGTTTAAAAGAAAATTAAATTTGTGATGGGATTTGGAATGAATCAAACTTGTATCTATAAAACTCTTCATGATATGCGTGTTTAAAGTTGGGAAAATATATATGTATTTTGGGTGTTCTGCTGTAAATTTTCGTCTCACTCAGTTTCGCCTCAAATTACAGCAGAACGACCCAAAATACATATATACTTGATTTATTAAAACTTTTTTTAGAATAGGGTAGTGAAGATTGTAAGTTTAAATTCTTTTAATAGTTATCAAAATTACACCCAAAATCAACAAAAATAGTCTGATTTTGTGTTTATAATTATAAAATGTTTTATTTAATACAAAACAAATTTGTTGATTTGTTATTAAAATTTTACTCAAATTAACAAAATATGTTTTAAACCTCAATACGTCTAAATCGGGGACACTCAGCGTTGTACGACTTTAATTTCCAGGATTCAATACTCACTCTAAACGAATTAGCTCCGCAATTAACACATAACCCATATTTTGCATAAGTTCCTTTATGACAATTTAGACAAGGTGAAACACGACTTGTTTTTAATCTATATTTATGCAAACAACAATAATTAGAATCCTTAGTTGGCTTGATTTTACATGGCTCACGTAATTCAACTTTTAGAAATTGGCAAACTTTTACATTACTTTCCATTTTTATATATAATTATTTTATATTTAAGATAATTTATGTCCAATACATAACAAAGAAAAAAATGAATAACGTAAACAATGAAGAGACTATAAGAAATTTAAAACGTCTGTTTGATACAGGAATAATTAAGCAAAGAGGCACTAGAACATGGTATTAAGGCTGTAGCTATCCAACCAGCCGAATTGAAACCCCGTGAAACTCCAAAAGAGGTTAAATCTCAAACATTAGAAAATTTACTCAAGAGACGACGTGCTAAAAAACAACGTAAACGAGAAAAGCAGAAATATGATAAATTACAAGAAAATGTTATAAATGAACAAAAGCAGAAATATGCTAAATTACGAGAAATTGTTATAAATGAACTAAAACAAGTTTTTAAAGATAGAAAATTAAAACTGGTTGACAAACCAATGTGTGGTTATTTCAAAGCATACGAGATATCTGTTGAGAAATACAAAGACCCTCAAAAACTATTCCGTGATAAGAAATCCATTATTATAAAACAATTATCAAAGAGCTAGAGACGAATGGATTAAAGTTTCAATTAGGTCTTACTGTAAATCTATTCAAAGATGATGGTGCTACCAAAAAATACACCAAAGCAGTATTACACAGCGAACAAAATGCAATCTTAAACTCTGAAAAAATAAATGAGTTTTACGATGAATCATCTACTTATATACAAGAGAGCTTAGAAAGATTTACAAACACAGCATCTGGATTGGAAATTGATCACTGTGTTACCGTATTTTACCTTGTATAATACGCACCCGTGTATATTACGCACCCCCTTCTCGGAGGTCAAAACTGGGGTAAAAAAGTTGTTTCCGTGTATAGTACGCATCAACATATTATGCTTTCTTTTTCAGATAAAGGTGAAGTCATTTGTTAAGAAACATGAACAGAAGAAGCTTTTCATTTTCATATGTATAACGCATATTCAGACTGTGATGTATTGTAGTAATAGTGGTAAAATAAACTAGTGGGAGGGGTGTGGGTGTGTTTATTTATTTGTGTTGACAGTAATTTTCCTAGATGAACCATTCAACGAAAATATTATTATTTTTTTTTTTTTTTTTTTTTAAAAATCACGATCGAGATAATTAGCGTACAAAAGAAAATATAATTACTTCAATCATTAATTGCCAATCTTCAGGGGAGTACCTATCTTGTATCATCTCACCAAAGAGCCAATTATTATAATGCCGCAGATAATTGTCCGTAATCCGATAATTACATCAACTAAAACACAAACAAAGTCGTTGGTTTCCGTAATCCATTACGCCGATTATACTAACATTGTGTATTCACGGGAACCAGAGTTTATCATAAGTGAATCAGCTGTGTAACGCGTGATAAGTTACCTGTACCCCATGGCTAAATCTGGTAAAGGTCACACGGCGTGTCAAAGTGCATCCTCAGAAATAGTCGATACTCGCGGCAACTTCAAAGGATTATAAAAATAGAATAACCCATTCTGCCCGTGTTTATAATGTGTAAAAACTGCAGCCGAGGTGCGATATTGTTTGACCGAATTATCAATCATCAAATGTGTACCGGTAAGCATGTTTTCACAAGGGTAACAAACATTATTGAATAATTGCCATTTCAAAGTAGGGCGATTCTGCCTTTCTACGTCGTCTAAAATATATGTATTTCAAAATAAAGCAAAAACTTCATTAATTTTTTATAAAATATTAAATAAAATCCTATAAATATAAGAATAGAATAGAACTGTAAAAATACTACATGTACCCAGTATATGTACCAGTCTAAACAGCTGGAAGTCACGTGATATTACGTCACGCGATATAAACAAAAAGATCGATGGACGATTTTTCACACAATTTATTGAAGTTTTACAACAAACATGCAAACATTTATACAAAAAGAAGCATCATAATACACTTTATTCATTTATAAATCGGATTAAGTCAATATATTACTTATATGAAGCGAGTAAATTACGTAAAAATTGTGTATTATCGGTATTCACAATTTTCTGTCTCAATGTCTGTTCGTCGTCAACGTTTTTCTTCCCAGACATCGATTTCCTGCAAGAAAAAAAAAAGTTCTTTTTATTGTTTCCTTATATTGTACGCACCCCCCTTTCGGAAACCGTAAAAGTGGTAAAAAAACTGCGTACTATACAAGGTAAAATACGGTAAGTTTTATTTGAATATTGCAAAGTATGAACCATTAAAAGGTTCTTTATATGTTCCTCTACCTAAAGCATTAGCTGACAAAAAGCAATAATTAATGTTAGGAATGAAGATAATTAGTGCTTGGAAGTGGCATTGGTGTCTGCTTTGTGGCCTGATAAAAATAATCCAAATAGGATATCTAGTTATAAGAAACACATGGGTAAGTTGAATATGGATGGTATTGACTTTCCCACTCCAATTTCTCAAATTCCCAAAGTAGGAAAACAAAACAACCTTGCTATCAACGTTTACGGATACAGTATATCACAACAGGAAAAAATAAAAAGGTAACTGTTTTTCCATATAAAATATCAGAACAACCAAAAGATATTGAGCGAATTAATCTGCTCTTAATATCTGAAGACATTGAGGTTGAAAAAGAATCAGAGAATGAAGATGATCCAAATAATGAAGAAGGAATCATAGATGACAACTATGAACCTGATGATTATCCCGACAAACCAACAAAAATAACAAAATATCACTATTGCTGGATTAAAAATCTGAATAGACTACTCTATGACCAAAACAAACACCATGGTCAAACTTACTTAGAACTGCGATCGTTGCCTTCGCGGCTTTTCTGGGAAAGGACTACTTACCAAACACAAAGAAGACTGTGATGGTATCAACAAAAATTCTTGCAGAATAGAAATGCCGCAAGAAGGTAAAAATCACATAAAATTTAAAATCATCAAAATCAGATGCATGTGCCTTATGCAATATATGCTGATTTTGAGAGTATAATCAAACCACAATTAAAACAATTTGGAAAGAAACCTGAAATTCAAAATGTACACGAAGCTTGTGGTTTTGGATACCAGGTTGTCAGATATGATGGCAAAGCTGAAGAATCTGTTATTTACAGAGGTGAAGATGTTGTTGAACAGTTTTTAAATCACTTGGAACGTGAGAAGAGCAACATTAATAAAATATTTGCTCACCCAAAACCATTTATCATGACGCAGCAAAATGAGGAAGATCATGAAAAAGCAACACAATGTTGGATATGCGAGAATGAAATAGGTAAGAAATGCGGTAAAAACGGCAAAGTAAGAGACCTCTGTCGTTTTACAGGTGAATACAGAGGCGCAGCACATAAAAACTGTAACCTGAAACTGAAAATAAGCCCAAATAAAACACCCATACCTGTTGTATTTCATAACCTCAAAGGATATGATAGTCATCTCATCATGCAAAAAATACATAAAATGTTAGGTAATATTACATGCATCCCAAACAATGCTGAAAAATACATATCATTTAGCATAGGACAACTTAGGTTCTTGGATAGCTTTCAATTTATGGCTTCGTCCCTGGAACAGTTGGTTAAGGCAACAGACAAATCTGATTTTAAAATTACTAAAAATCAGTTTGGAGAACAAACAAATTTACTTCTGCTAAAAGGTGTTTATCCATACGAATATATGGACAGTGTGGAAAGATTTAAGGAAACACAATTGCCATCTATAGAATGTTTTTACAGCAAACTAACTGATGAAAGTATATGTCTCGAAGATTACGAATATGCTCAAGAAATATGGAAAGAGTTTAACTGTAAAACTCTTGGAGACTATCATGATCTCTATCTAAAAACTGATGTAACTCTGTTAGCAGATGTATTCCAAACTTTTAGAAAAACATGTATGAATGCATACAAGCTTGATGCTTTACATTACTATACAGCACCTGGATTATCTTGGGATACTTTACTTAAACATTCAAAGACAGAACTAGAACTTTTGACAGACATTGACATGCACTTATTCATAGAAAAAGGTATGCGTGGTGGAATTAGTATGGTATCAAAACGATATGCCAAAGCAAACAATCCACATGTAGCTGATTATAACCCTAACGAGATAATCAGCTACTTAATGAATCTGGTGCAGCTAATCTTTATGGACATGCAATGAGTCAGCCACTTTCATATTCTGGCTTTGTTTGGAAAGCCAAAAACAAGAAAGGAATATATTCTAAACCAAAACCTGGCAAAGGACAAATACTTGAAGTTGATTTGGAATATCCTAAAGAGCTCCATGAAGCTCACAATGACTATCCACTTGCACCTGAAAGAATAGCAGTGAAAAAAGAATGGTTGTCTGAATACCAGACAGATTTGTTAGAAAATAATAGCATGTTAAATGTAGAACAACTAGTCCCCAATCTTATGGACAAAGAAAAATATGTGTTACATTACAAAAACCTGCAACAGTATTTATCTTTAGGCATGAAACTAAAGAAAATACACAGAGTAGTAGAATTTAATGAAAACCATGGATGGAATCATATATTCGTTTAAACTCAGAACTTAGGAAAAAAGCTAAATCCCAATTTGAAAAAGATTTTTACAAACTTATGAACAACTCTGTGTTTGGCAAAACAATGGAAAATCTACGCAAGCGGACTGATATAAAACTAGTCAGAACTGATGGCTCTGAAAATGAAAAGATAAGAAAAATACTAGCCAAACCCAACTTTAACAGGCGTATAAAATTTTCAGATGAATTGTCAGCAATACATGTAAACAAAACAAAATTAACATTAAACAAACCAATCTATGTTGGGATGTCAGTATTAGATTTATCAAAGCACCGAATGTATGACTGGTACTATAATACCCTAAAGAAAAGGTACGGAGATAAATGTACTTTATTATACACAGACACTGACAGCTTGCTGGTAGATATCAAAACAGAAGATGCATACAAAGACATGGATGAAATGAAAGATGAGTATGACTTGAGTGATTATCCGCAAAACCATCCACTGCACGATGATACAAATAAAAAATAACTATATTCTAAAGCAGATGAGCTAAGATCCGGACTATATTCTATTTTGGAAGCGAATGAGGAGATTATTAAGAAAGCAATAGGTAAAATGAAAGATGAATGTGCTGGTGTTCCTACAGTTGAAGATATTGGATTAAGATCCAAACAAGATTCTATTTTGAAAGTGAATGAGCAGATTATAAAGAAAGCAAAGGGAGTAAAAAAATATGTAATCAAAAAACATATCAACTTTGAGAACTACAAGGATGCATTGTTTGGCAAGAAAAAATACACCCATGAAATGAATATGATACGCTCAATAAAGCATGAGATATATGGTATAAAAGTAAACAAAGTAACACTGTCACCATTTTACTCTAAACGATACATAGCACCAGCCGGTATTAAAACTGATGCATATGGATTTTATAAAAACTTATAAACGCGTTTGGGTATTAGCAGGAACAATAAGTAGTTCTTCTTTGACGAATCCTCTTTGAGGCGCTGGTAATTTCAAATAATATACTCTTATACCTTGCGTCACCATATAATTTTTAATCTTGTGAATATCTACACTCCAGATTGGATCAGTTGCTCTGCGTCTTCCACCCTCTTGTTCCCCGGGTTGATATAAATATCTTACACTGGCATTCATACAAATATGATCTTCTTTTAATGTTTTTGTTTCAACAGGAGGAGGCTTTTTTGTCTCCACATTTATTGCTTTAACAACTTCTGGTAATCTCTTTACCCACTCTCTGTTGCGTTTTTGCGAATCTATTTCCTTAGCATACTGATAACCAAACAATCTTTCAGCTAATGTTCTGTTAAATCTTTCCACTATAGCTTGGTCTCTGTGTATTTCTGTTTTGCCTCGTCTGATATTTACTTTGTGTTTCGCCATCAACTGCGATACTGCACCCATAAATTCTCTGCCTGGGTCAACTTGTAATAATTTTGGATATTTCAAATGCCGACTGTATATATTTTCAAATGCTTTAGAAACTTCTTTGCTATCCTTGGAAGTCAGCGGCTCTGCTTCTTTATATCTACTCGCAATATCAACCACAGTCAACGCATATTTATATGTCTTGCGGCCACGGCCAAAGCCAAAATTATCAAGCGGCAGAAATAATAAATCAGCTTGATGCACTCCAGTTTTAGTGGAAACATCAAACCTGGGTCTAATTATTTTCTTTGGTGCGGGTAAATAAATCTGCCACACAGCTTGTTTCTTTAAAAATTCTAATGCCTGTTTTTCACTGACACCAGCCTCTTTTGACAATTTCTTAACTGCTGAGTAACCTCTCCAAAATCCTTTTTGGCTGTAATAAATTTTTTCCATTTTTTTCTACTAAAGATTAAAATTTATATAACTATAAAAGAAAAAAAATGGAAATCACAACTGCACAATTTGATGAACTGCTTGAAGAGCAAAATCAAAATAGCACAAAGAAATGGACAGACTTGGAAACAAATAAAATATACACTATTACAGATACAAAAATACTGGATACTGAATATGGTCCATCCATGGTATTGACATTATTAGACAACGGTTAAGTATGGGCGCCTGATCATCTCAAAAATAAAATAGAAAAGAGTGCTAAACCACCATATTATATTCGACCACTTGGATTGAAGCCATGTAAAAACAACAACAAAAATAGGTATCATGCATATGACTTAGTCTTTCCAAAGTAATTATAGTTTTAAACTATATTTTTTTTATGAAATCAATTTATACGCCACAAATCCAGTTGCAGCCATGCCCACCACAATAAACGTAATTTCTCTATTCTGTTGATCCGGAGATGGTGTATAGAAATCACTCAACTTAGGTTCCGGTTCCAAAAGCAACTGTTTACCAGTTATATAATACTGCTTCATAGCTTGGTCCACATTATCAAATGTCTGCTCTGCATGATGCTCCTTTTGCAGTTGTTTATTAATAAAATCTAATCTCTCTGTTCTTTTTTTATTCCACGCCGATTGTGCTGCTTCCAATTGTTCTACGGCTTTGTCATGCCTTTGTCTTTCGTCATCTGAATGACTTCCCATTTTTGAAAAGAAATAATTTGAACCGCTAAACGCCAATGCGTTTGTTAATGCGCCACCTATCATCATTGCTACTGCACTTGCCATTTTTTTATATATTTTTTTAAAATTATTTCATAATATCCTCAGGAATAATACCTTGCTTAATCAACATATCCTTTGTAGCCATTGCTAACATTATATCCACGGACAGCATCCCAAAATCTGCCATAATAAAATCTACTTTAGGTGCTGGTTTTCTTAGTAGTTTTCTGCCAATCTCAGAATATCCAATAGTTAGAAGTGTTTTCACTCCAGCGTGATACATCATATTTACAATTTGTTTTTCGTCAATACTTGTTGCCATTTTTTATATATGATTATTTTTTTAAATAAATAATTAAAAATCAAACGGGTCTTTTGATGCAACCCCAGGAACAGCAACAGGTTGCGTAACAACAGATTTCTTGTTATAAATATACAAACCCAACCCAGCAATGTCTACTAAAACCACACACGGTGGAATATAATTTTTTTATACGTTTATTTCTTTTTCTGGTTCCTCTTCACCTGTTGTTATTTTTGTTATTTCATCTTGCTTTGCAGCATCTTGCACATCCAGAAGCAAATGCTTTGCCTTTCTTGCTGCTGCTCCCTTTTTTCCAGCCTCTATTCGTTTTGGATTTTTTGCTTTTTGTTTAGCAGATTGTGTATCAACCTCAACAGGTATAACTTCACTCTCTTGGTTCTCCATTTATATTATCTGTATTTTTATTTTTATTAAAATCAATATGTCTAACAGTTGTCAGTATTGCTGTAAATGGCGCTAAGCACATCCCATACCTGTAATACAACTCACAACAAGCACTTGTTAAAGCATGATTAATAAATGGGTCTTCCTCCAAATTTTCTGTCAGTTTTGGTGGATTGATTACATTGAAATATTTTGATACTCCCATCACATACAAGTTAATAAAAGAATTGCCTAAAGTCTTGGTCATGCTCGCCCAAAGCCTTGCTTCATATCTGCAGTAAAGTTTGTTAATTTCATCCGGGGGCATGCTATCTATATTCGTGAGTTGTATGTCTTTACCTAAATATTGACGGCTACCACCGCCAGCCACTATGGCTGATAATCTTTTTTTTTTGTTTCTTGTTGCTTTGATTCATCTGTGGGTTCCGTCTGTTCCGATATATTTTGTAATAGTTCTTCCGCATTCATTTTTATATTAGTAATCTTATTTTTTATCTTGAAATAAATATAAAATAAAAACAACCAGCTGCGATATTCATGCAACTAGTAATTGTTAGTATTGTTAATAGCATTGTTATTAACATTGCTATTTTTTTATTAACGTTATTAATTTGCTGCAAGCATTGCTATTAACATTACTAATTTGCTATGAGCAATGCTATAAGCATAACTATATTCCTCGATATTTTCATTATATTTTCATGTCAGTATTGCTATTAACATTGCTACTTTGCTGTTAGTATTACTATTAGCAACAGTTGTAAAAAAAAAAAGCAATTATTTGACGGTATTACACCTGCAAACATTATGAAATAAATATATTTTGTAATAATAAAAAAATATTATATAAAAAAATGGATTTGAAAATAAAAACAATAACAGACGATGACAAAAATATAAAAGGTGCACAGGAAACGCTTGTAATTTCTGTGACAAAGGATGACGTAAAATATTGTATATGTATTTCAGAAAGTGATTTTTTACAAGCCCCAATACAACAAGTCTGTAAAAAGAAAAACATGGTTAGTGCTGTTGTACCGGTATTGGTTGGTGCATTGGTTGGCGCGTTGGCACTCGGCCGGACCTAGTTTTTTATTTTCCAAATTGGGAAAAGGAAATGTTGATGCTAAAAAAATTATTCAACCCAATAACCAGTTGGTTGGTCAGTCCTCAAAATTAACTTGGAATATTTAGTTTTTGCTAAAGCTTTTCTTATTCTGGTTCTCTATTAAGGGTTGGAATGACATCATTCTCTCTCAAACAATATTCATAACTATCTCTGTCTTTGGTGTAAAACATACACAACCATTTTGCTTGCTCCCTCAAATCTTTCAATACAGAATTATATCTCTGCGAAATGACCCACACTGATTGTTTGGCATGACGACCAGAGAATGCCAACTCTGACAACATATCTTGTTTCTTTGTTAATTCTTTTGTGGCGGAGCAATCATCAATGATGTATATTGTGGGCTTGCCAGCATATTTATTGAAAAAGAAACGCAACAGTTCTTGTAGCATTTCTTTGCCGTTGCTAACGGGATTGACAATTGTTATTTTTTTATCTCTCGGGTTTCTTACATCTCCTATCCAGGGTCTATTTTTATAAGCCTCGTTCCACTCTATGGTTGGACACAAAATAATTATATGTTCAAAAACTCCAACATATTCTTGTTCAAGTATGTCAAGAACAAACTCTGTCTTACCACAGCCTGTCTGACCACAGATAATGGCACTGTGTGGATATTTAGGATATTAAGTATCGTACTTCTTTGAATCTTCCATCTTCAAAATTGATTTGCGCATCTTGTATTATATATAGATAAATATTTAAAGGTTGATCTGCATCTGCTTTTTCATTTATTAGTATTGTTATGCCTTCACTACCGTTTTCTATTTTTCTTCCACTGCCGTGTAATAAATTGTCATCACCTGTTCTAAGGTCAAGCCACAAAGCATATGATTTTGTCAGATAGGTCTCAAGAGAAACATTGGTAAAGCATAATTCCTTTGCCACTATGTCTGTCTCTTTGTTTCTTTTTGATGTCAAGGCAAAATATTTGTTGATTTCATCCCAATGTTGATATGCCTTTATGCCCTGACTATACAACTGACTTGGTACGCCCTCTATTGTCATTTCAACCTTTTCAATCATTGGGTTGTAAAAGAATTTCGTGTCTGTTCTTTCTGGGTCTTCAAATAGCATTAGAATACCTTTCATGCTCCGTGATGGTACACTAATGTTGATATTCCAAAGGGTATCAGATTTTTTTGCTTGTATTATTCTATGTCGCAAGATACGATCTTTTACATAAATACTATCTTACCATTGGTTTGCTGTCTTATTTGTCTGGCTAATTCAACATCACTAACCATATCAAATTCCAAGCAGATATTTTTTATTACATAAGATGCATCAGCATCACTGCTTTTGATAACTTTGTTATAATTGTAAAACGCTAATTCATATTCTAACCTATCACCAAGCCCCGCTTGATAAAATGGCATATGACTTTCTAACATTTCAAAGTCCAGTGGAATACAAAATCTATTTCCATAAGCTGCTGCTACAGCTTCATCTTCGGTGTCTGAGGATTTATCTCCCACACCAACTCTATGTTTTAACATGTTTGCTTTACCAATACCTTGGTAAGCTATGTTTACTAAATCTACACAACAATGATATATATCACTGTCATCTATTGACATGACTTCATTGCCACTTATTCTTATTGTCATTTTTTTCACAATTGCTCTACCCAGATTCTGGTATAGAGTAGCGTTGGCGTCCGTTCTGCTTTTAAGTTCTATTTCAAAGGCAAGACGAGCAGTACGTGGAACTATTACATCATTAATACTTAGATTTGGAAATCTCACAAGCAGTTGCTGGTTTTGGTCTATTGTTGATGGATTATTAGTTATTACTACACTTGTGCGGATGCCCTTGACACCATGAGGTTTTCTTAGTTTTCTATGAGGGTTGAATTTGTTTCCGTAAGCTGACATTGTTTTTATTTTTTAAATATATTTTTTAAAATTAAATAAAATAAACAATGGCTGAAGGAGGATTTGGATATGACAATCCTGCGTTCGATCCAGATGATTATGATGAATATTATGATGATGATTTACCAATGGTGCCTCATGAGCCTGTTCAAAGAAGTCTTTTTAATCAAAGCGATCATATTGCTGAACTCAGGGGAGAGCTGACAAAAGCCACACTTGAAATATACAAGAAAAATCTTGTAAAATCCTTTTATGATGAAATAGAAAAACGATATAAGATGGCACCGGACAAAATGGATTATGACCAGTTTAAAGTATCAGATGATGGTAAAACATTATACTGGGTTGTTGGTGATAAAGAAATAAGAATAACTGCCAAGCAAGGTAGTGCAACATTCCTTTCCCTTGGTTCTTTGACAAAAGAATATGGCTCTGGGGGAACAAGGGCGGAAGACAATTTTTAAATTTGCCAGAGTATAACAGTAAAACAAAATTATCACAGAGAGCTCGACAAGCATTGGAGAGCACAAGAAACGATTTACCAGATAATATGGATACTATTCCATTACAAGATTTTTCACATGTTATTGATAACACAGCACAGTCAATGGAAAGTACTCTTTATGACTGGGATGTGGATGAGCGTCCTGATGTTGAAACACAAACAAATATAGACAAGCGTCAAATGGATGGAATAGTAAAAGCGATGACAACTGTCAAGGAAGAACTCACCAATAACTTGGCAAAACTCACACAACTTGATAAAGACATAACAAGAGAAAAACAAAAGTTAGAACAAGATAAGACTGATAATGATGAATTCCAGATAAAGAGAATTTGCGATCGCATCAAAGACCTTGAAGTTGAGAGAGGTGCAAGGATGGATGCCATCAATGAGAACAGAGAAGCTTTTCGTAACCAAGTAAGCAGAATAAAAGAAACAATAAACAAAATGTTAAACGAGGTTACAACTCTTGGTGAGAGGATCAAAACCTTGTTTAGGGAGCAAGGTATTACTTTTGTTAGTATTCTATCTGCATTTGGTATGATTCTTGGGGTGATAATTAATTCTATTATTCCAACATCAAGTGCTGCGCCAACTCCAACTCCAAAACCTGATCCATCAAGTGTCAAAGACTGGATAAAAAAAACACTAAGTTATCTTGGTAAGCTCCTTGCCAACCTGGCTGGTAAAGCTGCTGCAGCACTTCAAGAAGTTATTGGTGCAATAGTATCATGGCTTTTATCTGCAACAGGTAATGTTATTAATTGGCTTGGTAACAATCTATGGGCTTTGCTTGTGTTTGTTTCCGGGTTGTTGTATGTGGCAGCCAGAGAGTGGTTCAGTAAATCTCGTAAATAAGTAATGCAGCAAGACCTATTACTATAGTACCAACAATTATAGTTGTTTTGTTATCTTCGTGTTTTTTTTTTATTTCTGGTGGGTTATGCTCCACAGTTTTATGTATTGATGATTTATCAAAGTCCGGCAGAAATTTCTTTGTTGTGGTGCCTTGAAAAGGTTGAATAATTTTTGGTGGTACTGGTTTTACATTCACATCATTATTCAATCCTAATGCTTGCGCATCGGTTGCTATTACAATTTCATTATTGTAGTCTTGTATTGTTCCGATTCTTAATTCCATGTCACTCGGAGACATGTACAATCCACTTCCATAGACAAAATTTACTTTACTTCTTGCATATTTTAGGGTGTTTTCATATCTTGAAATTTGACTGGGCAAGTCGATGGGGCTATTTATTACATCCTCTACATGTGCTAAAAATTGTTTCTGTGCATCAAATACCATTCCAGTTCAAAGTATATCTGTTCTTGTTTGTGATTGTGAGCCAAGAATTGCCCAGCAGTATGTTCTTATGCTGTCATTGATTCTTTCTACTCCAGCTCTTGTAAATCCCACACAACTATCTAGTATAAAAGTAGACCAACTATTGTCAGCCTCAGATCCTTGTGCTATGTAGTCAATGTGGTATGTTTTATCACTCTCATAGACTGTAAAACACTAATCGTTTTGTTGTCGTATACAGAATTTATCAAAGGATGATAACCAATATTTGTCCAGTAATTATAAATTGTTCCTAGCCCATCATTATAGCTTTGTTTCTGTCTCCAGTCCAAATTTAAGTCAACATTGAACTCCTTGCATATTCTCTCATATGCGTTTCGGTTATATGTGTTACTTAACGCATTCCAATTTGAGTCTTGTGGCATTGCTACACTCATCTCAAATAATATTCTTCTGACTTGGTAATAGACATGAAATCGAAATAACGAACCAACAACGGCATCAGCTTTCAGATGATTGTTAAAATCAATGCCACATCCAGTTGTCGCGCACCAAATAGCAAAATTCAACTGGTTTTGCCAAAATAACATCCAGTCTGTTCCCCAGCTTTGGACTATAGCATCTGATTTGACGTATGGAAGTTTGTATTTTTCAAAGACATTGGGGAATGATGCTTTAAAGCCTTTACCGTTTGATGTAATGACTATGTTTTGATTTATTATATTTATCACTTTCTTGCTGAAAGTATTTGAATATTGGGCATCTGGGCTATATTTGAATCTTTAGAAATCGTTTTTATTTGTATTTTTTATATATATTAAAAAAAAAAAAATCATACAATTTCAAATATAGACAACTCTATTAACTTACAACAGTATATCGATAATAGAGATGGAACTAAGCGCGTTGGATTAAAAAGTTTTACATACACTATCAGTTCGTATAATATTAATCATGAAGTCATAAAGAGAAAAAACCCAGATGATACGTATCATATACCAGATGGACACTGTAACTTTCAACAGTTGGCAGATATATTTGAAGGACTAAATATTACCCTAACCGTTGATACGCATAATGGTATAGCCTCTTTAGAGACGCCAACAGAGACACGATTATCAAGCGGTCTTTCAAAATGCTGGGATTCAAGGACAGGAAATGGTTGACAGGTACTCATACTGGACAACAATCAATTGATTTAGCTCCTTATAAACAGCTATATGTTCATCTGGAACAAGTTAATACAAAAGATAACTATTTCAATGGCGCGCCAAACACTATTATAGGGGTTATGCCTGTGGTAAATAAGCAGTTTAGGAATATTGTATATACACGTTTTTATCCTGAATATCGCTGTCTTTCGGGTGGTACAATTTCTGAATTAAAAATAGAAGTCAGAGATGAGCATAGCAGCAAAAAAGATAATCACGGCTTCCCTTTGAGTTGTGTTTTAGAAATTATTTAAAAATATATTTTATAAAAAAAAAAGAGTATATTTGGAGCAAAAAAACCTAAAAAAACAGAAGACTTAGAAACTTTAACCCATCATGTTTTAGATTTACATAGGCGAGTTGTGCCTATTGTTAACCAATTCAACCAACTAAGAAATAAAGTTGATAATCTTAAATATGGGATTATTACAATATTTGCAGAGGCTAAGGGTCCACTTGCATTGAATAGAGTACTCTCATTTGGTAACGGTGGAGCAGAACCAAATGTGGGGTATATAATGACACGCCGTGGGCGTATTATGGGAATAGGTTTGGCGAGTGAACGACTACTTGGTGACGTATCTGTAATACTCTCTGTTAATGATGTTGAAAAACCAAATTATGGTATAAAGCTAAACATCATCCCGTGCAAACACGATAACTTTGATATACCTTTGGATATTAGTGCTGGTTTTGTCATTAGCTTTGTATGCAAGACTGCCAATAAATAAAATAAAAATAAAAAAATGAAGCAACCGACAGCACCAAGTTTATATCCTGAGTTGCCAGTAAAAGACGGACAAAATTATAGATTACAAAAGATTTCAGAGATTGAACATAAGTTAATTACAGAACGAGATATACGTCAGTCTCTTTATAAAAAATATAAACGTGGTATTAATATCACGGATGGAATTGACACTACCTTGATATCTGCAGGTGTTATTATGGTTGGGATTGGATTTGTTGTTCCAGTTTTGTTACCTTTGGAAATAGCAGCAATAGTATGTGGAGCTACAGGTGTTTGTATTAATTTTATCAGACGCAAGCTTAATGCAAAAGCTCAAAAACATCATGAAATAAAAACTTTGGCAGAGTCTAAGTTAAATAGTATAAAGCAGTTAATATCAAAAGCGTTTAGTGATGCACTAATATCTAAGCAAGAGTTCAAGATGGTTCTGGATGAACTGGAGAGATACTATAATTTGAAACAGGACATCAAACAAAAGAAACTTGAAATTAGTGAAGTTCAAAAAAAAGAACTAGTGGAGGCAGGGAAGAAAGGAAGCAATGGCAACCTTACAAAAAAGTCTAAAAAGTGTGTGATTTATTTTTGTAGTAATGTGTTTGAGTATGATCCACGACCTTTGTATTCAAGGTCGGAGAATTGTTGATTTGAGTAAAATTTTGATAACAAATCGACAAATTTGTTTTGTATTAAAAAAACATTTTATAATTATATTACGAAAACGCACAGACTATTTTTGTTGATTTTGGGTGTAATTTTGATAACTATTAAATAAATTAAACTTACAATCTTCGCTACCCTATTCTAAAAAAAGTTTTAATAAATCAAGTAAAATCACCATTTCACGGTGATTTATTATATATGTATTTTGGGTCGTTCTGCTGTAATTTGAGGCGAAACAGAGTGAGACGAAAAATTACAGCAGAACACCAAAATACATATATATGGAAATATTTTGTTAAATTTTCGCAAAGTGCCACGTGAAATTTAGGTAATTTTTGTAGTGTCCAATCTATCTGTGAAGAAACTCATTATGAGTGATACAAACAGTCTTAATCTGTTTTTCCACAGCAATTAAAAGGCTCATTCAGTTCTGAGAACACTCCTAGTTGCATCATAATAGCATGACGTGATGTCATAACTCATAATAGCATGATGTGATGTCATAATACCAGAAAGTGGTCATGATAAAAGCAACCAAATGAAAATATGAATGAAACATTCTGATTGGTTCAGTGATAAAATTGGACCAATGAAACTAGTTAATTTAAAGCTCATAACATTCTCAAAACACACTGAGGTTTTACTGGACATTGAGTAATGAGGTTCTTGAAATCCATCATAACTGGCAATAAGAAGTGACAAGCTACTATATCTAAGAAGAAATGCATACCTTGCAGTAAAGGGTTATTTGTGACACTGCAACAGGATCTGTAGCAGGATCAACTAACACTGCAGATGGAAACATCACAGGTGGCTGTATCGGTGTTGGGAACTAAAAATAAAATAAAAAATAAATAAATAAAAAAGAATAATAAAAAAATAAATTCTATTTTTTATTTCCGTGTTTATTTGTTAACTATGATACTCTGGGACATTTTTTTTCAGGAAAACTTAACATATGTTGTTTGTCTTTTTAACATATCGGTGTTGCGAATAATTGAAAATGATAAGATATTATTAGGGAAAGTGCTACGAATCCGTATCGGTGAAGAAGCCCTTAACATCACACGGTTTAACTATAACCAACAGACATCCGAATCGTTTAATTACAGCTTATCTAAGGAGTGCGCCCACAAAATGTAAACAACTCGAGAAATGTTGAAGGCCAATGTGCTAGCTTCTGCTGTTCTCAGACATATTAATGGACAAGCGCATGCTGTCATTATGGAGCTAGCATGCATGGGAGTACCTCTGTCACCAGGGCCAGCACAAGCCCTCAACAAAACTGGACAAGATAATTATGTGAGTGTAATGAGAATATAACAAAAGCTAGCAAACTGTACAAGGGAATGGAGGCATCGGTGCAAGGGAATGGAGGCATAAACTGTACAACCAGCAGAAAATTCGACAAGCTGACCTTGAGCAGGGGATGTGATTATGCGTACAGTAAAGCATGAAATGTACATACAGCTGGAATTAATAAGTAACAGAATGTGCAGTTCATCAGTAGTCCGTCATTATTATCAGTCTAGTAATGGCCATTATATTAACTACTTCAAGGTCATTATTTTGTACTGACCCATTAAAAAACATCCCAAAATTTTAATGGGACCATTAGTTATGGCACTTTCCCATTAATTGTGTAGTTTTAATGGGTGCAAATAATGGCCATCATTTTTCCTTCTGTTCATTTCATGGGCATTAGTTTATATGAAGCTGGTGCCATTATTTAAAGTAATGGGCATTAACGTGTAAGATGCCATTAATATTACAACATTAAAAGTGTCATAATAATGGGGTCCTTAATATTCAGTAATGACAATTATTTTAAGTAACAGGCATTACATTGTTGGATGACATTAATATAACAGCCATTAAAAGTGCCATAAATAATGGGGCCACTTATACGAAATATATAGTAACAACTTCCATTAAAAACTACATTATTAATGGGAATTTTAATGGCATGTGGTCATGGGTAAGGAATGGCCATTTAATGGGCATCATTTTCAGTAGTGAAACATATATGATATATGAAGAAGAAGAAGAAGAAGAAGAAGAAGAAGAAGAAGAAGAAGAAGAAGAAGAAAAAGAAGAATCTGTGATGTTTTTGTGTGATTTTTTTGGTAATGAACATATAGAGAACATTGTCTCGGACAAATGTCGATAATTTTCGTACGTTTAATTTGTTTTTAATAAAAAATGGGCTAACTCCCTTGTGTACTGAACTTTTCAAAAACTTCTTTGTTTGGACTTTTGTTGGGGGTCTATCTAATTATTCTTAAAACATCATTGTTTCCTGATATGCTATCTAGACAATCAGCAGGTTTCTTTTTTTCAGTATAAATACCTTGTAGCATTAAGACTCCTTTTGAGGGGCATAAAGCAGATAAAATGATGACATTTTGAAGACAGCAAACAGCAAAAGTACACAAACACTACCTACACATGTCACAAGCATCATATAAGTCTTATTCAGTGTTTATATTTAACGTCTAAGCTAATACAGTCACTTACCTTGATCCAGTTGGGACTTGCATAAAGGACCATTATTTTTACATAGGGTTGTTAATATATACCTACACGAAAATATCCAATCATAACTATGCTGGTCATATAACACACACAATGTAGTATCAGTCAGGCCCAGTGCAACACACAAATGGGCCTTAAATGATGGCATGACCTGCTTTTTCCCCAAAATATTTTCCAACCACCTTCTTTTTGAGTTCTGTACCCTTCAAACTGCTTCCCAAAAAGTAGTGCAGCATGACGATTTTTACTTCAGTTTTAATGTGGTTTTCACCAGAAGGAAAATAGTTTACCTAGGACTACTTTTGTGTTCCAACAGATTGATGCCATGGTTTCCGATCTAGCTCCTATTTACCATTAACTATACAAACATAAGATAGCAACTTATGTAATGGCCAAGTTTAATGTCCCGTATCTTCATCCACTACTGTCTTTCTGTACTAGATAATTATACACAGATGTACTAAGGCGCAATTTTTGCTGTCTTATAGCTTTGTGTGCCACGTCGATTTCTGAAACCATGTTACAGAAATCGACGAGCCAGTTCCGACTTCTCCTTGTGATGACCGCTCAGTGTGGTACGCAGAAGACATAAGCAAAATGTATGTAGGTAGTTACAATATTAATGAAAGTTACTGGGCATTTTAAGAGTAATTTGAAATATGGAATCTCATATTTGTGCCTATTTAATATTTAATTTATTAAACTTGTTGGATAAAATTTGATATGATAATTGGCAAGCCGTCCCATATAAATTTTATCGGAGTTTAATAAATTCAATATAAACAAACACTTGTACAAGATCCTCTATTACATATTTCCACAGGGTAAAACATAGAAAATTCCACACCTGCCATAAACATAATCCTTCTCATAGAAGTAAAAACTACAAACACAGTCAGGCAATTTATATATGTATTACAGCTACACAGTGAAACAATAATATATTATCACAACAACACCGTGGAACATTTATATATATTTACGGTCAATGAAAACGTACCTCAAAACAAATAGAATTTGAGGCACTGTGGACAAAATATGATATATAATCCATATAACAAGTCAACATTTAACTTTTTTTTAACATGCATATCTGGATATAGTATATTCCACATTGTTGTTATGCAATGCACATGTAATTACGGTTTTTTTCAGTTACGTGGCACAAAGAAATCAATATCTGGGAAATATTCCTTGCATAAAATTGTCTAAAGTCAAACAATAGAAAGGCCAGTTAAAAAACAATTGGAATTTATTCTGAGACAAGATTAATGCAGTTTGAAATTTAGTGGAACAGTTATAAGGTTATCCTAAATGACAAGGTAAATAACTGCATAACTGCTGTCATAAAAGCCTACCCAGAAACATATAACTAAAGACAAGGTAGGTATCACGATTCTATACTTAAACAGAGGTCTATGACCTTGAAATGCTCTCCTAAAGATCTGAACATTTGAAGGGATATGGTTTGTTAATCATTAAAGACACATTTCCCAAAGCTACTTGGTCATTGGGAAGCTTGAATATTTACAGCCAGCAAGCTTCATGGCTGATCAACTCAGGTATATAAATTGAGGCCCGCTCTTAGTTTTTTATTTGTATAGCGTTGCTATATTGAGGGTAAGAACAGCTTAACAACACTTTGTAATTTACTTTCATGAAGAAATATATGTTCATAAGTTAGCTTTTGAATACAAAACTTATCTGGTATTTCTTAATTGTTTTTAGACCAAAAATCAGAGCACAACACAATACATCCATAACATTCTTTAATGTGCTATGTGTGCTGGTCACAAATGCTTTATTGGGTGGGCCTCATAATCTAAAGAAAAATTGAATATCACACTTTGCTCATGAAATTGTATGGCTAACAGTAATTTACAGTTACCTATAGAAATGAAATTCCCCCCCCCCCCCCCCCCCCCCCCCCCCCCCCCCCCCCCCCCCCCTCCCCCACCCCATACCTGAAGTTTCATGAAAATCCACCAAGTAGTTTCAGGTGTAGTCGCCACAAGTTTTTCCTATATAAATCTTCCCCCTCCCCACCCCCACCCCATTTTTGTAACAAGCGCTACATACCTAAAGTTTCATGAAAATCCACCAAGAAGTTTCAGGTGTAGTCGCCACAAGCTTTTCCTATATAACTCTTTATTGTCCGCTGGTGGCCATATTTGAAACTGAATAAAAATTAATTTTGCTTAGGACCAACTTCATGACATGCCAGTCAATTTGGTAAAGCTTCCAATTCAATACTCTTTCAGTTTTTGAAGCAGTAGTTGCGACAAAATTGTATTTTTAAATCTATTAAATTTATTTTTAGTTCGGCAGCCAACTGAAATTTCGGCCAACTTGATTCTTACTCAGGACCAACTAGACATCAAGAGCAGTTACATTCCTATAAAGTTTTATAAAAATCTTTCATGTAGTTTCAGAGTAGTTGCCACAAGATATTCCAATATCACTCTATGTAAACAAAGATGGCTGGTGTTGGCCATGTTTGACACTGAATCAAAACAAAAGGCCCAAGATCTAATGGCTACAACTCCAACAAAAATCATTCAACCGGAACATGACAATAATAATTATGCGCAACTACGCTTGGTACTAATCATTCCTTTCAAGTTTCACTGAATACCAGCCAGGAGTTAAGGAGAATTAGCTTGTACAAAGTTAGTGTATTAAAAACCTTTAAAGGGCCATAAATCTGCCCAAAATCATTCATCCGGAACACAGCGATGATATGCGCAACTAGGCGTGGAACTCATCATCCCGCCAAAATTCGGCCAGGAGTTCAGAAGAGACTCAGTAAGTCTGGATAAAGTTTGTGTATGGAAACCTTTAAAGGGCGATAACTCTGCAAAGAATCATTCAACCGGAACCCATGATATGCACAACTAGGCTTGGATACTGATCTTCCCTGCAAACTTTCGTTGAAATACGGCCAAATGAAGGCCCTATCATCTTAACGAGGCAAAATACATAAATCAAGGGCCATAACTCTGGTGTTACTAGTCCGATCTTGCTGGTTTTCAAACTCGCTTGAGCTTTCGTTGATATTAGCAACCTGTGCAAGTTTGGTAAAGATAATGAAGGTGCTAGAGTGGTTACAAGGCAGAAATGGCATTTTCCAGCAAAATAAGGGCCATAACTCTGGTGTTACTAATCCGAGCTGGCTGATTTTGACATTTGCCCTAGCTTTTATTGATATTAACAATCTTTGCAAGTTTGGTAAAGATTAAATAATAAATGAAGGTGTTAAAGTGGTCACAAGGCAAAAAATGGCATTTTTCAGTAAAACATGGGCCATAACTCTGGTGTTACTGATTTGATCTGGCTGGTTTTTGAACTTGTCCTATCTTTCATTAATATTAACAATCTATGCAAGTTTGGTTAAGATCAAATAATAAATTAAGATGCTAGCGTGTTCACAAGAAAAAACAATGGCATTTTTCAGTAAAACAACGGTCAT
>JAWPHD010021441.1:0-28244 GCA_037043455.1 Cyrtodaria siliqua | reverse complement strand
GTGATATGACAACCTCGAGCATGAATAGTCAAGTTTGTTACTGTGATATGACAACCTCGAGCATGAATAGTCAAGTTTGTTACTGTGATATGACAACCTCGAGCATGAATAGTCAAGTTTGTTACTGTGATATGACAACCTCGAGCATGAATAGTAAAGTTTGTTACTGTGATATGACAACCTCGAGCATGAATAGTCAAGTTTGTTACTGTGGTATGACAACCTCGAGCATGAATAGTAAAGTTTGTTACTGTGATATGACAACCTCGAGCATGAATAGTAAAGTTTGTTACTATGATATGACAACCTCGAGCATGAATAGTCAAGTTTGTTATTATGATATGACAACCTCGAGCATGAATAGTAAAGTTTGTTACTGTGATATGACAGCCTCGAGCATGAATAGTCAAGTTTGTTACTGTGGTATGACAACCTCGAGCATGAGCTCAGTGAAAGGAATCAAACCGAGTTTGTTGAAGGTTCAAGTCGACTGATATCTAGAAAGCGGTGTATAGAATACAATTCATACAAATAGTTTATTAACCCTTTCGCTGCCACAGTCAAAAACATCGATTTGTACTACCAGTGTAAGCCCAGATCAGCTTGAATATGGTTACAGAACCCTATTGCAAAAGATAGCCTGATTGGCAGAAAAAGTCCCATGCCTAATGCATACATAAGCCTCGTTTTGAATGGATGAGATACTAGGTGGAACATTCAATTGTGTTTTCTTGAATTTGTTATTTATTTCTGATTATTATTTAACATGATTTTGTTCTATGATATGGCAGAGTAAAAAGTGAAGTGCGTGATTTTCATAATTTTTTTTGGGGATTCCCTCAAATTGTAGGGTCATGACCTTCGGACACATAAAAGTGGCATTAAAAGTAGTTCCTTTTTACGTGTATCTAAGTTGTATCTGAGCAGCAGAGTAAGCAAAATAAAGCCTGAGTTTTTTGTTTACATGTCAGATCTCGGAAAACATTAAACAGTAAGTCTATGGAAAATGCATTAGTGGTCTATGACCAAATATTGTGCAGTCTGATTAGGGTTTACACTGTTCGAAACTCATGCACATGCGCATTAAGAATTTTTTCCATAACACTTATAATAGCACCGGAAGGTTTGAATTAAAATTTTAGCAGACGACATTTGAAATTTGGTGGCAAAAGGGTTAATTAATTAAGTCGATGTATAATGGGCGTTTCCCCTTAAAGATATACATATTTATCTGAAAATAAACAGTATCTGATATATGTGTTATATGCCATGTATACCTGCATAACTTGTTTCGGATCATGTATTTGACTTGCGTAGATGGTATACGGAGGCGATGCTGGTTTAAGCGACGAAATAACCTGTATGATGAAAAGTAACAAGGCTGTCAATATACGCTTCAATAGTTTATTTTTTGTTTTGTTTGGTGTTTATTCCTGGGTATTCCTGGGTTGAACCAGTACTGAACACCTCCCGCCATCCAAGCTTTTATAACCTATATGATAAAAGGTAACTCGGGTTTCAGTCGAAACAAGGCAACAGTTGGCTTAACCTATCAAGCAAATACTTTTTAAATAAACTTTTGTAATACATCACCTGCCTTGTATAACTTACTTTTTATTTGGATCGGACTGATAAATTTTTTCATATAGCTTGCGTTTATATAGAACCGATATTTCATAATATACACACCAATGCAAAAAGTGTAAGAATTTGAACTGAATGAGAGCGTACAACTTTTAAAAGAGGCTGAGTTAAAAGATGCATGCCTCTTTAAGATGCATGCCTCTTTAAGAAGTTATAAAAGTTACTCTAATATATACTCACATCTTGTTGTGTGACGTCATTTCCGGTTCCCAAAAGAAGAATACTTTGGTCCACAGCGAGAATGTTTACCAGTGACTGGGGGTCAGTCATTATCTGCAGATTTACGCTCTCACCCGGCTCTGCTTGTTTTGTGTCAAAGTCGATTGAGATCTAGGAAATGTTGTATTTTAGTTATAACGTTTATGTAAAGGACATATGATCTGCTCACCGACTGCGTAATAATCATATTGATGATATCGACGATGGTAACACATTTAAACACCAAGACAATCAGAATACCACTTACTAGCGGGGTAGGGTTAGGCCTTGGAACTACTACTTAAAGAGGAGAACAATGGAATTTTATCACTGTGCGTAGCATGTTTTTCTGGTATTTGGAATATCACTTGACAGCTGACGTTGCGTACGGTGTTGGTATAAATTACAAAGCGAACTGCGTTGATTTAGTCATAAATCGAAATATAAATAAAACTATTCATAACTTTTCTATTAAAATGTATTTAAAGTGGTTGTTTTGTATTATTTTAGTTATTTACCACATTTTGTCACAGTAAAGGTAAAAACAAAACAAAACAACTACAGCAAGAAAGAAGTCTGCAATGGTTTATGTTCAAATCCCAGCTATTCACACATTTTTCAACGGTAGTAGACAAAATTTCAGGAGAATAATACCGTAGTCAGAATCAAAATCGAAGTTATAACGTCAGTAGCCGCAGTTTCAAAACATCGGCCATTTTTAATCGCCAGGAAAAAATGTACATCGAGAAATTTGGACAGCTGCAACACTAGGAATTTAGAATTCTTATGTAAGTATGGGGATGACATGTATTTCATTAAGATGATATTCAAAAAGTACAAACATGAGCCTTTTCAGTGATATAGATTAATTATTTGGATTAATTCAGATTTTCTGAATTTTCTGAATATTTTTAAAACTGTAGTCATTTTGTCCTATTTTGTAAAATGTACTTTTGGCTAGGTGCATTGACTTGAAAATGGATATAACCAATTAGTTTTGTACCCAAGTCAGTTGCTGTTTTTAAATAAATAATAGGTAAATGAAAAGTTGACAATAATCAGAAAATTATAAAAAACGAAATACAATAATCACATTTTATTAAAACAAATAAAAATTGTCCCACAGTCACCATTTGATGTTTCGTCGTTATAACCACGCATCAAGAGATTATAAATACATGTTGTAATTTAAACATTTAAAATAAACGTGTCTGTTTTCGAAAGATAACTAAGGTTAGTTATTTATCATTATGGTATTTTTAAAACTACTCAATTTTTACAACAAATAATCAATATAAAGTCTAAGATAATAAAATATATGTATGTATGTTTAAGTTCATACTTTAGCTATCCTTGTGTATTTGTCCCTCTTAAAAAAAAATGCTTACACATATATTATGTCAAATACAACCTGTTTCTTACTTAACACTGATTAACGCATGTCTGCAAGTTTTTAAATAATATACAAATAATCCACCCTATAAAACAACAACAACAAATTCAATGTTCACGACGTTAATTTGTACCAACACAGCAGCGGAATGGGGTGGACTTGACAGCGGAATGGGGTGGAATACTTCTGAAGAGAACATGGTATACGGCGTGCCATTTGGGGGATATGGTGGTCTGGGATGGTAATACCGTCATCGATATTTTAACCGAATCGTTGTAAAGCATTATGCGGTCCCGCCTTAATTCCATTAAGCGATGGGAAAGCTTATATTCGCAGGATTTTATAACGGATATTTCGACAATAAAACACATTTAAAAACAAGTTTACTGAAAAATGCGATAAGCTGTTTAAAATTACTTATTAAATGTTCTAATTTTACAATATGCAAACATTTTAAGCCGACAGTTTTCATCTCCAAGCCAACCCCGTTTTCGTTTCTTGGAGAGAGTGTTGGATGGGGTATGAACGTTAATACTCGGACCAAGTAAGGAGTATGGATGACGTCAATAACGAGTATATCATACACTTTACTTCAGTCCAAAGCGTACACATGTAGACGAGTAATATTTGAATAATGTTACCGAATATGACATCATCAACATCAACACTTACTAGTATTAAATTTTTTTGACATCATTTGCAGATGTTACAGGTTTACCACCACTAATTACATTAGTGGTTTCATACCTACAGTTAAACATTTTACAGCATAGAGATTCAAAACCATATTCATAATAAGTATTATCTCAGGAACCAATCAAAACACCACAACCTAGTAACACAACTCGGTGTACTCGTGAGAAATTATGCAGCCTATATATAAGACTTATTTTGATATAAAGTATGTAATGCCTAAAATCCGTCGAATTTTGAGGGCGCTATTCTTTACAAATGGGTCGATTTTAAGTTTGATGGTATTCATTTTTGATTTTTGATATACGAACACATTTTAATTTCTCCATTGGCGTATGGGCTTTTGATTTGTATTATCAAGTTGTTGTCGTGCCACGGCTTCCATTAATTTATCAACATAACAGTGTTATAGTTTGTTGGCATGTTTTAGATACAACATTTAATCACTGGCTTAATAAAAATTTCAACGACATCAACGTTATAATTTCATAACGTTCTCTTTGCTATGCTATATCTTGCATTTAACACTCTTGCATTTAACATTACTTCACCTGGTTTTTGAAGATATTTGTACCCTCATTCACTTCAAAGTAAAGAGAGTCGGCGTTCCAGATCTGGCCAAGGTTGTCAAAGTAGTAGACGATCAGGTGTCCAAAGGGTTCCATTGTGTGTGACACCGGAAATGATACAAGCGCTGACGTCATTCCCATACCATCAACCTTTCCGGTGTAGACGATCAAGTCGTTGGAAATGACCTAAATTGAAATTTGACAGAAACATCTACAGGTGCATCCAAGGTATATGTGTATGTACAGATTGCCAGCAATGGAGTATTATGAAATTATAATAGCTGGATCCTTAGATATATGTACAACTGACCAAACTATAATAGGTGCAGTGTTAATGTATGCACAACTTACCAAAACATAATAGGTGCACCCTTAAATGTGTGACATATAATGCAACCTTAAATGTATGACATATAATGCAACCTTAAATGTATGACATATAATACAACCTTAAATGTATGACATATAATACAACCTTAAATGTATGACATATAATACAACCTTAAATGTATGTCATATAATACAACCTTAAATGTATGTCATAGAGTGCAGCCTTAAATGTATGTACAACTTACCAACATATAATAGCTGAAGCCTTTAATATATATTCAACTTGCCAAAATAAAATAGGTGTAGCCTTAAATATATCAACAGCTAACCGGTACATAATGGTGACGGCACATACTGATTATAAAAGGTGATTATAAAGCCGACATACTTATGTACAGCGGAAGAAAACAGAATAGGTGAAGCTTTATGCATGTACAACTTACCATAAAGAACAAATCGTGTATTTCGTCTATAGACTGCACAGTAAACGCGGCATTACTCCCCGGCTAAAATAAACAATTTAACAGTGCATTAGCAATGCCACGACATAGTGAGTTGTATTTTGTCTATAGACTGCACAGTAAACGCGGCATTGCTCCCCGCCTAAAATAAACAATGTAACAGTGCATTAGCAATGCCACGTCATAGTGAGTTGTATTTTGTCTATAGACTGCACAGTAAACGCGGCATTGCTCCCCGCCTAAAATAAACAATGTAACAGTGCATTAGCAATGCCACGTCATAGTGAGTTGTATTTTGTCTATGACTGCACAGTAAACGCGGCATTGTTCCCCGCCTAAAATAAACAATTTAACAGTGCATTAGCAATGCCACGACATAGCGAGTTGACTGCACATATATTTTCTCATTTTACAGAGTAAGAACAGAAACAAAAAACGCACTTTTCAGAGACATTATAATTCTAGATGTCACAACTTTGAACGACTTCTTGAATAGTCACAAGAACAAGAACTAACAAGAAAAGAAAAGAAATATATCCCGTAGCGCATGGGTAATAGTTCTCGCTAAGCATAGACATCATTCAGATCAGTTGTAGGTTGCAAATGAATTGTATTATAGGTTATTGCATTTGTATGGCTAAATATTACTTGGAACGAGTTGTTTTGGCAAAGGACGACGAGCTTGCGAGTCGTCCTGCGCCAAAACAACGAGTTCCAAATAATATTTAGCCATACAATATTCAATAACCTTTTTATTGTATACTTTCATATTGTTTTTGATCAATGTTAATTGTATGACTATTACTTTTCATTGTATTTGTGTTATTTTTATAGCTTTTGATGGAATTTCTATCTTGCCATTCAGTTTCATTTTGTGTGGATGATTATTTTGCGCGAAAACGACGTCGACGTCGGATGACGTCATTAAAAACATTAAGCGATTTTCTGAAGTTTGTTTACCATTTGATAACGTTAAAAACAGCGGGTGAGTGACCATTTGAATTATTTTATAAATTTTTGCCATAAAAGGTTGAACAAAAACTCGTATTTTTTTGTTGACACTATAGGAAGGATTCCGTTATTTTTATTTGAAAGTAGTTCCTTATTTCTATTTCGCGGCTCTTAGCAAGCACGAACAAAAGTTCCCGTGCAATATCAATGCGTGCAATATCGTAGAATATTATACCTCATTTGCATATTCCGCTCTTTGTTTAATGTGACGTCATCCGGTCCATAAAGTTGCATATTGACAGGGCGCCCGGTCCGATAGCTATATTAACGGACGTGTGAAAAAAACGACGTTAAAATAAATCATAAAACGTATTGATTTAATTTTTGGTCGCTACCTGACGAAATCGGATCATCGGATTTTGAGAGCTTCGCTTCGGTCCATATAACATTCTAGGTCTGACTGCCCAGTCCATAAACTTGCATATGGACCTCAGCACCATACATTATCTGTTAAATATTGCACGCTTAGCTCAATGCAAACTAAACGGGACAATATGAAAGTATACAATAATATTGATATATTGCTACTGTTTCCATAATATCATACTATTTTATTGTAAATGTTTATTGGTTATCAACAACAGACACCAATTTATAAATATACGTTTTAATAATTTTAAAGGTCTGCTGACATGAAGACATATAAAAGCGTAATCACAAAGGGTTTTAGGCAAATTACTGACGAAACACTTTATTTTGAACATTTTTAGATTTTTAAATGTCTGACTCGTAAAAAAATGCCTTGACTATCAATGTTTTAGCTATATGTTTTCACTGTTATGCAGATATCCATTATTTAAGTTTGCACGCTGCGGGTTCGAATCCAACTGGGAGCTCGACTTGTCGAGGAAGTGTCGATTCTTACGGACGGCGGGAGGTGTTCAGTACTGGTTCTACCCAGGAAACGTGGGTGGTCTGCCTCCACCACAAAAAAACGACCGTCATATATAACCTTGCATGTGTTGAAAATGACGTAAAAAAACCATACAAAAAAATGTTTGTAAGTTGCCCACAACTAAACATATACCTACCGCTATCGTTGACATATTACGCAACACCTGTATTGTTCCATTCGAGCTAAGCCAGTAAGGTCTGTTAACGGTTAACGTCGCTACCAAACCCTTGTAATGCACCTGGTTAAAGTTAAATGGTTCATCGATTACTGATATAGTCCAAATGTTAAATAAACATAGAATCATTAATGAATAGTGTATGAACCCAATAGTTAAAAGGACACATGGCAATCTTGATATTTTAAAAACTCGCGTCGTCTCGATAGTTTTCCTACATAACCTGCATTTGTTCAATCATTAATATTAATTATTAGAATAGTACAAACCAACTTGTTTTTTTTACATATTACTAACTATATATTATATTGCACCAATAATATATTTAAACTTTTGGTAGAATAACGAAGACAATTGAAATCTCAATTTTTTATTTAATTTTATGCAATCAGTTTTAAAGTCAAACTGATTTAGGATTAAATCATGGAGGTGCACATTTTATATAAAACTCAAGATTGTCAAGTGTCCCTGTAAACAAAAGTCTCAACGCTATGCATGCCTCAACACCGCTATGCAAGCTTTAGAACTGACTGCTATGTAAACCATTTTAGAGCGCACGGAAACCCATCATCAGAATGTCTTCATTATGTCTTCGGGACATGTATATATCTATTCATGATTTGCATATTTAACTGATAACACGATTTAAGAAATAAAACATACATGTACACCCCATAAGTAATTAAACGATTACGAAAGGAAAAAAGAAGATAGTTCCGAAAGAATTAAAAAAGCTAGATGGATATATCTGACGGTATCATATTGCGAACTGTTTCTAAAATGGGAGAAATGTCGTGGCTGAATACTATACCTCAATGTGCAACGACTTTGCAATCGCTGGTGGAACTAATTCAAGTTCCAGAATTCCTCCAGGTGGGGGTGCCATCATTTCGTCAGGTAGCGACTGAGCTCTATCTTGGCGGAGTTCATGGTCATAAAACTTTATATACGTCACCACTCTGACATCTTGGTCTGTGGATATTACTGGATTACCATTCGCTTGTATCAGCGACACCTATTTAGATTAAGTATATTAAACATGTGTATAATATCTTATAAAATAAGATTTACCATCACATTACTTAAATTTTGAACTAAATATTTCTGGGTTACCAATTGCTTGTAAAAGGACATCTTCTTAAGACAACAAAAACATCGTCAAACACTATATACGAATTGTACATTACTATTTCGTGAATCATTGATAAACATAAATATTATACTTTATATTATACACTATGCCTTTATATTATACACTATACACTATACCGTGGGCTAAATCTGAAATAATTAACCATGACACTGTATAAAGAGGACAACTTTTAGGCGTTAAAACCACCGTCATTGAGAAGACAAGTGTTTCCTACAGAGATATATGTTAAAAAGGTGAAAGAATCATCAAAATCGGATCATGAACGAAGAAGATATGTTCATTTGAAGGTTCCGTTGATCGGATACGGAAGTACGGAAGCACCATTTTGAGAGCTATGACATCACAGTTCTATATTACCATATATGGAATATTTATAAATATGAAAATTAACAGATTTATAGGGAAAAAATACAGCAACTGTATGAAAATTAGGTATACTTAATGGCAATAATGCTTTATATGACCAGAAGAGCATTTTTCTTTCATCTGCATTGGTTGTCTATGCTTTAAATATTATTTATCAGTACTCCATATATGGTAATGTGGAACTATGACGTTATAGTTCTAAAAATGGCGGCTCCCATATCCGTTTTAGAACAACTTTCAAATGTTCAAACATCTATTTTGTTTATCATCCGATTTTGATAATTCTTTCACCTTTTTTCAAGTTTGTCAGAACTCTCAATAGTACAACTTGTTTGGCTGTGTTGCTACATTACCTTTAAGCTCTGTTCATTTTTACCAAAGAGGCGTTATTTGTACCAACTTGATTATGTTAATGAGATGCTTTATGTAAATAGTAAATGAAATTGCCCAATGGTCTCTGGATTTTTTTTTTAGACTTTATGCTAAACATCGCTATAAAGATATTGATATGTAACCCCATAGCGGAGCCATTTCCTCACTGATATTTTATATGCATGCATACACCGTACTGATATTTTATATGCATGCATACACTGTACTGATATTTTATATGCATGCATACACTGTACTGATATTTTATATGCATGCATACACTGTACTGATATTTTCAGAAAGACAACTGTAACAATGGTCTTATTGGTGCATGAAAAGACATTTTTAAAAGTTTGTACTATTTTAAATAAAAGTGGCCATATTGAATGGTTAATAACATGTCTAAAAATACAAAGGGCTTCATCAAATGACCAATCATATTGAATTTGTTTGAATTGTTGCAGAATTGTTTGTGAAAAAGTTCTTGACATAAAACCTTACAGAAATGTGTATGTCGGACAAAAGACGACCACAGCAACTCACTTGAGCGCGAGCTAAGCAAGAAAAGCATACTAACATGAGCTGTGTAAGGCAGACCAGGTTTGAAGTATGTTGGACTTGAAGATGAGACAAAGCTGATTTTGTATGGTTGTGCGTAGAACTGGACCTGTAGGATATAGACATGTTTTTCACATTTATCTGCGAAAAGAACGGCATAATATGCAACTGTTATACCTGTCAACATTAAGAAAATGAAGAAAGTAAAATATACATGTGAGTATAAATCATTGATTAAAAAATAATTATACCTTTTTTTATAAATTAAATACCAACATTTTATGCTTATACATTATTATTTCAACTGTATTTCTCACGATGAACCGTGAAGAAACATACCAACCATTTAACATTTTGAAATTATAATAACAAAAACACTTTAGTTATTAACTGTTACTGTTGCTTAGCTGTACGTTCGATTCCATTCAAGCTAATCATTCACAAAACTGAAAGTCTAAAGCTTTTTTCTAACTATTAATAAAATGGAAATACTGATTAAACCAGACGGAACATAGCCCCTTTAATGTACATTAAAATAGTATGAGAGTGGACCTTTCGAAACGGCCGAACATGATAAATATGAAATATTGCAGTCTCGGTTTGATCGAGACTGTTCATGAACGGTAGTGAAATATGATTGCTACCGTTTACACTCCCTAGCCCTGGGTTGAGCAGAACTCAATATTCATAAAATCAATAGTACAGAATTTTAACCATCCCGAAGATGGCATATATTGCGGCGGACATGCTATTAACTTAACATTACAAAGTATATACGGTATATATATACTCTGAATGAGAGCAGCAATTTAAGTTAGAAAAGTAATCATACAAGTTAAAGTAATACTAATAAAATAGTAAACTGTTGAACTTGACACCTTCATCTATATAAATTTGTCTACGCAATCTAACTTATTGCAATGGTTGAATTTATTTCAGCAACCCCCCGACTTTTAATTACAGTGTGATAAATGTTTGAAATTAGGTCTACTCAATTTCCTAAATAACTATTTTAACAGTATTACAGAGTATTAATTATCGTCCCGAATACATAAACATATACATCATTATTTTACCGACAGTTCCTTTACAAACTGAACTTAACCGGTAGAAACTGTTTACCTGCGCCGTCGCATTTCTTGTCAAATTGTTTAAACTCTCCGTAACGCTGACGTCAACAATCAAGTGATTTCCACTCAACTTCTGGACCAATGGAATGAAGCTGTTTGGGTCAACCTCGTTTGCAATTCGATCCAATGGTATTGTGAACTTTGCCTCCCCGTTAATCTGTTCAGCATAATATTACTAGAATTGAATTTGATACAGAGCATCTAACTCGCCGGACACAATATAATTGCAAACCAAATTGTTCAATCGATATCAAACATTTAAATTTTATATTTTATTCTAAAAATAGAAAAAAGCTTTAAGCTTTATGACTAGCACCGCGCGGCTGGTACTCGTCATTCCATTGTTTACAATGTTGGGTGCCAGACACATTCTACTTGTTCATTACAGGTCTATCAAGGTGCATACTGATGGTTCTAAAGTTATACATTGACGTAAATGAAATTATTTAACTTATTTCTATGTAAACGTATATTTATATGTTAGTATGTTTTGTTTTAGATTACAATCATAATGTTATTATCATACCAAACAAAATAAATAAAAAACAAAACACATAACCGCACATATATTATATAACAACAACAACAAACAACTAGCTGTCATATATTCACTTAAAGAAGAATCAGCCTTTCTATAATTATAATCATCACACTTCTTAATTAAAGCTACAGAGTCCCTATATCAATCGATTTCTTCTTTGTAGGCGTGTCTTTATTTGTAACTTCATGTTCACCAGCTCATGTCGAAATCGGGTATTTAAGCGAGCAAATATAGCAAAGGAAATCATTTACTGTATATACATCGACCAGTTCACATCGTACCTATAGCAGGTAACAGTAATTTTTACACAAAAAAAAAGTTAGCTTCTTTCGGGTCTCGAACACACGATCTTCTGATTTCAAGTCCTGTGCTCTATCCACTGTACTACAACGCTACTTGAGAAAATAGTATACTAACTACCATATATTATGAGGCAAAATAACTTAACATATTTGAACGCAACTAATGATGAATCAATAAATATGCAGTCCATATTGTCGCACGTGTAAATTAACATTGCCTGGTGTAATACTGTATCTTATCAATATGAAACTAATACTTCGCCTCAAATCAACCATATCTCGACTTGTTATTTAGCGCCTGATGAGTTTGTGTGCGCGCTCTTGTTATTACTTAATTCCTATTTAGTGTTAAAAATGCTACAAAATACCAACAAATAGCAGTGGTCTGGAGGTTCAGCGTACATCTTTCAAAACTTACAAGTGCAAGGCTGTGGTTCAAATCCCGTTCCGGGCAACTATTTTTTTATCACATATATTCTGGAGCCGTATATTTATCGATGTTACCTGTACGGACGCTAAGTAAAAATGTGAAATTTTACGTATCTATTTTTTCCTTATATACCGACTTTTGGGGTGTTCGTCGATTTGAAACTACTTCACACGTGACTCATTCATATTCATGAGTTATTACCAGTTAAAATAAGGACTGTACAGCTTTAACATCAGATTTAATAACATTGTATCGCACTCAGCTGACTGTTAATATAAAAATATAATGAAATTGGAAACAACTGTCGAATAAAAATAGTTTTATGTTTATGCATACTATCTTTTAACCCTTTCGCTGCCGAATTTCAAATGTCGTCTGCTAAAATTTGAATTCAAAACTTCCGGTAATATTTGATATAGAAAGTTACGGAAAACATTCGGACTGAGTAGCGAACAGTGTAAACCCTGATCATCATGCACATTATGTGCAGGTTGATCAGGTTTTACTCTGTTCTTAAAAATCATTGTTTTCGACTGTGGCAGCGAAAGGGTTAATATATATAAAAAAAGCATTTCACTTACGTCTAGTATAGTTTCGACCATAACCTCATCGCCGTGGTATTTCCAAGGGCTATAGTAGTAATCTAAATCAGCACGCAGCAGAACCTTTCCAATGACTGGTTTGCCATATGTGTACCTTTAATTTAGAATCTGTCAGAATCATTCGTACACTTACTCCTGTTGCAACAAGTGTCACAATTCATAAATTTACGTCATCCGTTCTTATCAACATGGATTGTATAACATCATATACTACTCAAATTTGTTAAGGATCCCTTTTTTTTGTCTAAATTTCTTGCTGAAATAAATAGCATTATTTCTATTTTGCATGAAATTATTTAGGGTATTGTATGGTCATGTGATCTCATGACTTGATTCAAATTGTGGAATTGTTCAAGTATCAATGAAATTAATATCGTTATTGTGAATTAATTTCTAATAAAATTATATGGAAGAATAGAAGTTATCCTTAGCAAATTGTGAGTAGTATACATACACAAAGGGGATCATTCAGTAACAGCAAACTCAAACATAAAAAGAAAATGGTGTAGACTAACTAATAAATAATGACAAGGCGATCCCTTGGCAGCAACGAATACAAACAAGAGAGAAAAGTAGCAGTCTCGCGTCTTTTCATGAGATTATTAATGTGCAACATCTCTCACTAAGAACAAGTCCTATGTTTCAAAATCAGTAAACCATCATAAACTATATAAATATATATTTTAACAGATGTAGCAAGATTCGTATATACATGTATTAACAAGATAAACACTATTACCATATACTGTTTACTTCTTATTAGGGGAAAAAAAGCGACACAAATGAACACGTCAGAATTTCAAATTTCACGTAGAAGGTGACTAAACATATAGAACTATATTTATGGTATGGTTGATGTATTATATATAATAATATTCATGTCATGAACATATTAGCACATTGACATACATTTCAAACACATTCAAGCAGGCTCTATTTGTATTTTCAAACGTGACAAACCACAACACACAAATACACATGAATATGTGAAAAGAACAATACTACAATATACACAATACAATACAATTGAGAAGGAGGAATTACAATTATATCAGATAAATTCTTTATTAGAGTTTTGCTCAAATTATTTAAAAATATACGCACTGATATTTTTAATTAACTTTTCATTTTTCTGTAATAAAGTTCTTTTAATTTGAACGTGCTCGGTCGATTCCAAAATACGTTTTAATATACGGATGCCTTTTAATAGATCGCAATCTAAAATGAAATGAAATTTGTCTTCAAAATTGTTGCATATTATACATAGTCTATCTGCTAATGGTATATGTCTAGGTATAGGCCACTTACCAGTCCCTATAGCAAGAATGTGAAATGAGACAATTAATCTGGAGATCGCTATTCTAAATTAGGATATGTAATTATATTTACGCAATTAAGAAATAATTGAAAGTCAAAACGTATAATTCCTTAAAAATATTGCTCTTGAGGAACTTTTTAAACGTTCATGCCAAGACTGGGTTTTATTATCATGAAGCTGTTGTTTAATTATACCAAGACAATATCCACATCTCCAACACTCTGGTTAAGCCACACGTAGCAAAAAACCCATTGGCGATTTAAATCGCGAAATAGGGTTACCCATGACATTTTGTTTGGGTAAATATAAGCATCTGTTTTAAGTATATTATGAATAAATTTGCACTATTTATTTTCACTACTGTTTGAAATCTTTAACCAATATTTATTTTTGATAAGGCTAAACCTACAAAGAATACCGTACACGAAATCGTTTTGCGTTGTACGCTTTACTTTCATTATTCAATAAAGGATTCTTATACCACAATTGCCTAAATACACACTATGCATCGTGTAATACCCGAGGATATACACAGCATATGTCAGTTATTGTGGTATAAATACAATAGAGCATGAGTCTTGCACGTGTACGGACGATAATGCACTCGCTAACGCTCGTGCATTATCTCCCCGTACACGTGCAAAACTCATGCTCTATTCTATACTTGTACCATAGCTGTAATGGTTTTCCTTTGTTCTTGCTTATGATATATTTTTCATAAACCTAAAGATCTGAACCTAAGCCGTGCTATAAATGCCGGTATATTTCAGCCGTGCTATAAATGACAGATTCGGCAGTTATACCATGACCTACTCCATTGTAATCAATTCAATTCAAAATGTTTATTCCAAGATTTACATATGTAAACAGCAATGGATATATAGAAATACATCATATTTAACAATCATTATGGCGAGTAAGCGACAGAACAGATAACGAGATAATTCATGATAGTTTTTGATAATATAAAGTTATACAAGTACTTTCATATTTATGACAAAAAACAAACAGGTAAATATATAAAAAAAAATATATATTACTACCAAATAAGTTAACAGTTGTATATTATCTAAATTTGAGCACCGTTATAAAGTGCCTAAAAAGTGGGAGAACAACTTTCAGATTAAGTTTATCCCTTGAAATAGGTACATTTATCGTGCGTTATTTTTACATTATGATTTATAGATTTTGTTGTAAATAGACGTCGAACAACAAGGATATGATATTTTCTATAGCATCGTTAACAATATGTACTGACCATGCGAACACATACAAATAACTCCTACAATATTCATTTGAATTACATCAAATCGTAAACTATAAATAAATCATACATCTTTACAATATTCATTTGGAGCATTCCCTTTTGCCTCGTGCCAGTTTCAATTATCCATAGTCATGTGTTGAGTATACATAAATATCATTAAAAAAGCATGCAGTATGGAGTGACCTTTTCAATTACTTGCACACACTGACAATGTCTATTTGATAGGTTATCACAAAGTTGAAATATTCATAACCGGATTAAGTGGGTAATTCAGAACATCTTTGGATAAATGAAACTGGAATGGGCAATTTAACATATTTCATTTAAATTGAAATAACGATCATTGACACATATGGATACCTCGATACTTATTAGTTGGATTACTTTGTTGGTAGGTATATCTTCTACATTGTTGTTATTGTTAAAATAATAATATGTTAGTTTACATATCAGTCAACTAGAAAAGAGCTATAGTGTAACATAATAATTCAATCATTTAGCATATACATAATTATAAAAGTTTACATCAATAGCTACCAATTACCAAGTATTTGTACTTTAGCGACAAACGTATAATACTGTGGTTACTCTTGGCATAATTTGTAACTTCAACACCGTCGTATTATATCTAGGTTTTTACACTTTTCAAGACAATATCTATAAACACACTTAACTTCTTAAGTTTTTGTTCATTATTTGTATTCATCACTTCCTCGAATTTAATTATATTTGGCCGTTTAAAATAGTATGAATGTATATGTGTTTTTCTTTCTTCTTTAAAGTGTTTACAAACAAGCAGATAATGGTATTCATCTCCTACTTCTTGAGAATCACATAGCATACAGAGTCTTTCGTTGAGGGGTTTACTATGCCATCTACCTGTTTCGATAGGTAGTCTATGATTTCTTGTGCGAAATTTCAAAACGCATAGTTGTAAGTTTACACACAACCTGTCAATCAAAATGTCAATTACCGGCAATTTCTAAGGTACAAAACATTTATAGCATACTTTTCTCGTATGCGATTTATACTGCGGCCCTCGAGAAGCAGTATAAATCGCACATACTCGAAAAAGTATGCTATAAATATTACTTTCAATATTATAAGCGCTGTGGAAACCTCACACTTCGCAAGACTAATTTAAAATTGGCATTATCAGCTTATCAGATAGTTCCAGTCTAAGAGTTACTGAATTATCTGTAAAATTTAAAAGATACTTATTTAGTTTGAAAATTGATTTTTGTGCTATACCCGCTACGTTAATTGCGTTTCGCTGAAAGCACCTCCTTGGGTAAAAACAATTGCAAGGTAAGTAAGCAACTTAACAATTTCAATTTGTACGCCATTGAATTTTAACTCCCATGTCTCGAAGCAATCCGATAATATCAAGACCTTCAGCGCTTTCTGCGAAAATAACAATATTCTCAGGATATAGTAGCAGAAATAGATTTGTCATGTATATATCGATATCATCAGCTATATTTAAAAATGAAATGTTTTAATACAACATATCATTTGAGAACACTGAGAAAAAGAGAAAAGTTGCTTTAAGTACAATTATATTTGAATTGTGACTTGTTAAAAAGTTTATCAAGATAGTTTATGAACCTATCATTTTGCAACGCACTGCATGTTTAGTGGTTGACCCATTTACGATTTTGTACGTCAGCTTCGCTCCTAGGCCAATAGTTAGTGTGTGTCTAGGTTGCTGTAAATATTATATATATACTGAAAGTAAAAAGAAACGCGACACGGGAATTTCCGCTATATATTGTATGTACAATATGCTGCTGTTAATCGAATGGTACATGGCTACGTAAGATCTTTCCTTTCAGAAAAAGACTAAAACAACATATAACACAGCAAATAGTATTCCTGCAAAGTTTCATCATTGACCGAGTACGCGTTTGGCGCAAACTTAGGATGCAACATTTTGCAAACTCCTTACGTTAAATACAGTATACTGAACTGGCTCAATTTTTCAAAGAGGAACTTCAACAATTTATGAATTTCTTGTTACAACGTGTACTGACGTCTACAACATCACAGTTGTGTCCTTTCTCTAACTAGCTGTAACTGTTTTTTTACAAAACATCTTTTGTTTGGATTTCCTTGGAATATATATGGAATTAAGTGTGCAGTTTATTACAATATATAGAGGAAATTCCCGTGACGCGTTTTTTTCCTTTCTGTATATATTATGTGACTTACCTTGTGTGTACCTTGTACGTTATTATCGCTCGTATGTAACTCTTGCATGTGACTTACCTTGTGTGTACCTTGTACGTTAGTATCGCTCGTATGTAACTCTTACATGTGACTTACCTTGTGTGTACCTTGTACATTAGTATCGCTCGTATGTAACTCTTGCATGTGACTTACCTTGTGTGTACCTTGTACATGAGTATCGCTCGTATGTAACTCTTGCATGTGACTTACCTTGTGTGTACCTTGTACATTAGTATCGCTCGTATGTAACTCCTACATGTGACTTACCTTGTGTGTACCTTGTACGTTAGTATCGCTCGTATGTAACTTCTACATGTGACTTATCCGCAGGGTCCTTTTAGCCATTGACCGTTTCTAGGTGGTAGCCCTATTGTCAATCGTTTTATGTTTGGGATGTCACATACCTTGCCGTTTATTTATCCGTGTAATTGTTGTTTGTTTCTATGCTTTGCTGCTGACTGCGGTCCTTGAATGCTGCATTTCTCATATTCCCTGTTCGACTTTTATATCTACTTTTCCGTTGATTTGACTGTTACCTGCACGACAACATCGTTCTTATGTATAGTATGTTACTACTCACCATGCGTTAACTGTTGCTGTACAGTTGTATATATTACTTGACTTACGTTGCTTTTACTGTTCCGTGTACTTCGGTATCGCTCGTTAGTATGTACGGCGGGAGCGTTACAGACGCTTCGAATTTGGGCAACACTTAAAGGATAAACGTTACACATGCATGTATCTTTACAGTATATGAATATCATAATATATTTGCTTAACGAATCCGAAATATATGGATAAAATAGATAATACCACTGGTTCGTCGGTTTCAAATTCACTTGCTAGCTCCAGATTAACTTTGTGAAAATTATTTACTTTTACTGGCTGATAATCTAGGTCAATGCAGGACTTTCAATTATTTTATATTTCATTTAGAACAATACGACACTTATAAGAACCCGGAGTTTAAATGATGCTAATAAAATATATATTTTTTATCATAATTTGTTTAAATTTGAACACGTTCTTTAATGACAGTAATTCTTACCATATTTATCCACTCGGAAATTCTTTGTTCGGGATCCCTAAAAATAAAGTCATAGAGTTCTTATATCATTGTTCAAAATTAATTTTATATTAAAGGACATAGGGGCGATATGAAACGGGTATGGATATCAATCTGCCCTCATGTGTTATTATTTTTTAAACAACTTAAAAATAATGGACTTATAAAGAAATGGGCGGACACCACCCCTACCCCCAAACAGTTTTATCTTTTTCAAAATATATTTTAGTATTTTCTCTCTTTCTAATTAATCATATAAACTTAAACAACTTACAAGTCAATATTTACAAGAACGTACTAAAGCACCATGCACTATGTGTATACAATTAGTATTATCCTTATCCACACAACAATCAACTTCGTTATAGTAATATTGCCCTTCGTTTGAAACTGTCATCTTACTCAGTTACCAGCATGTAAAGTAAAAATGAGAAAAAATGGTCCTACAGAAACCACAGCACCCAAAAGCAATGGCATCGTAAATCCGCACTGTGCTAAAAACAAAGAGCAAAGTAACTATACAATGCACAATACACAATACACAACACTACAATACAATACACAACACAAAGAGTGGTAAAGACAGGGTTACCGACTTGGAACGGTCTGTCGGCAATAAAGACTTACGAGACTGTATGCTGACACTACGACTCTCCATGACCCTAGCGGTGGCTCCGTGTCCATGAGAAGATAATCCTCCACAACACCGTACATTGGCTCGCTCACGTTGATCATTTGTTTCATGTGGTTGCCCTTGGGGTCCTTAAATTGTATTGTGGAAGCACACGGTCATTATACACTGAACTGTACAACGTTGTGTTGAAAACCGTTCTTAGACAAGACTCGTTTTGACAAATGTTTGCGTTGACAAACTGTTTTTGGTCTTTGGAATATTTTGGATGTATCGTTCTTGCTAACACATTATTGTAATACGGAATCAGGCATTTATTGTTGACAAAAAGTTGCATTATATAAATATTATAATGATGGACTTCTGCGAGAACGGCATTAACCAGCCAGACCAAACCCCAAAACTGGAACATTATTATATAACCTGAACATCTTGATAAACTGTTTTGTAGTGTAATTTTGCCGTTATTTGGCGGGTTAGTTTCCTAAATGTAAATCGATTTAAAAAAAAATGACAATCTAAGTTTCGCGTATTTTATCATTAATGAAACTTTGAGGGGATAATATTTGGTTTGTCATGTGTTGTTTTAGTCTATTTTCCCAAATGAAAGTCAAATGTAACCATGTACCATTCGATTAACAGCACCATATACATACAATATATAGTGGAAACTTCCGAGTTGCCTTTATTTTTTTTCCGAGTTGCGTTTATTTATTTTTTTCATTTAATACATATGTCGGTTTTCGCCCACAATATGACCTATTTATGTGTCGACGTGCCGTAAAACGAAACACCATTCATTCATTCATTTAATACATATATATATATATATTTAGACATCTATTGTTACTTACATATATAGATATGTTGAAAGCATCTGTATAAACGGTCATGTTGGCAAACAAGGCAAACGTTCGAAAGTTCACTGAAACGAAAATGTATCATGAATATTCACGTAGTTACATTTAGGTGGTATATTGTCAATGTATGTTACTAAATACAGTAATAGAATAAAAAGTATGTTTGTTGTTTTAATGTTGTTTTACTTCATTTTAGCACATGTTAAGACATATATGACGGTCGATTTCTATGTAGTAGAGACAGGCCACCTATTTTTTCCCGGGTAGAATCAGTACTGTACACCTCCCGGCATCCGAAGAATCGACATTGTCTAACAACAACATACTGAAAAGTGGATCCCTTGGAAGCAACAAACACAAACTAGAGATAAAAGTAGCAGACTCGGTTTTATTGAATCGAACTCCTGGTGAGATTTGAACCCGCAGCAGTGAGAGGCGAACCAGTTTTAGACTAGCACGGCCACGGTGGCAATTACTGGTATTGGAGCTGCAAACACGGAGGGGTGAGATAGAACTGTGCAATACGTACAATAACACAATGTAATACTAACACTCTAGTACCAGATAATTATTTTTACGATATTACTTATCTTACAAACTGTTATCAACCATTTGTAATTTGTGTATAGGTTATCGTTTATATGTTGTTATCTATGGAAGCGGAGCGCAGCATTAAGTATGTAGTTTATGAAATAAGCCAACTCAGAAAATATTCCAGATGGTTTTCAAGACAACTTGTTTGGGAGTTGTTGGTATTTTAAGTAGTCATTGCCTACATATTTTAGCTATATCCCATGCATCTGCCATACAAGCATACATTCGGCAGTTAATGTAGGAAATATATATAAGAAATACCACCTTAAAACAATATGCGAGAGACGGAATACGTTGATGGCATAGCAACTTCTATAGAAACATGCATGTTGTTTAAGACGTTGAACGAAATAGACCAAACCAATGCGATAACCACCCAAGCACTCTCTCCCACACACACACCAGACCTAGTATACAACAAACTGGGTAAGATTATTTCAAATTTCACGGCTATACAGTGTTACCTTGATATCATTTTCTGATTAATCAATAATATAGTGTAAACATCAAGGCCATTCATTTATAATTAGTAACATGGCAGTTTATGAATGAGTAAACAGAATTTTGATACATCATATGACTCATTCAACATTACTGGAATATTCTAAAGCTTCTATGACCGTTTATTAGGCATCATATGACTGTTAAGGTTTTTAAAAATAACTTGTTTATCTTATTAGAATTTTTTAATGTTCTATGATAGTATAAATACAGCCTTTTGGGGGTTGTGGTTTGTTTTAGTATTCAGTATTCAGAGTTGAGTATATGGTTCAGTATTTGGATTATAAATTTACTTATAAAGTGAAGAAATTGGAAGTTGTGAATTAAAAGGATAAAACATATTGTGCTCGTCAATAATAAAAGTGACATTTGGATTATTTAAACTATTGTGAATAAATAATCCAGGAAAGACTTGAAGTGAAATTGGATTAAAGGAACACTTAACACTTTAGATTAAAGGGACACTTGACAATTTAGATTACAGGGACACTTTCCAATATTATTTGGACTTTATTCGTATATCGGATTTTAAAGAAATACTGGATTCTTTTTATGAATTTTCTAAAAGTAATGTTTTTTCATTGTAGTATTTGTTGATTATATCTTTAAAAATAGTTGTTGCTGGTTTTGCTTCATTTCTTGTTACAGTTTACCCGTAACAACAGTAGGAACATAGCAACATAAACTGACACAGTTGATCTGACGTATGTTTAAAATGTTGTTTTGCAACGGAAATGTCTTGTATTTGGTAAAAAATAGAGCGTGGTTGTGGTCGAACTAATTTAAAAATAAAAGGACATACATTTCGTTTGAAAATCACAACATTAGTAAAAGTTTATACTACACCTGTTTGTCCGGGTTTATAGATAGCCTTGTCTGTTTGAATGTGAACGGCAAATAATTCTTTTCGCTCAGCATTGTCATACTCCAATATTCCGTGATCTACGAAATACAGCCCACCGAGACCGTGTATCAGTAATGTGTACTTCGTATGGAGCGTCTCGTTATACTGAAGATCATCAGGGACCTGCAAGAAGTCCGTTTAGATACCATAAGTAAAGATATATGTACATTTGGAGTATATGAATTGCATGTTTTAAAAAATAATAAAATGTGTTCAACAAAATAAAGAATTAGGAGATTAACTTGATATATACGCAAATATAAAACGTCATGGAGCAAATAGTCTAGATCATCTGCTGGTTTTTTTTAAGACAAACATCTAGAAGCTTTCTTCTAAAAACATTTTGAAACGGCATCCATTTTACCGAAATTCTGGTACCGTTTCTGATTTGCTGACACAGACACACCAGACAGAACGACAGAAAGACAATAGCCTTTTCATAAATTAATAAATAAACAAAGAGGAAAGCTTCATAATTACATCAACGAACTAAATGTCGATGGTCAAACTACTATAATAAAAACAATTATTACGGACATGTTGTTCTAGTTTCAATTTATGTTTTACATAAAGAGTCAAGATGTTTGTATTTAAAACCAAGCGTCAAAGATGATCAAGACTACGGAGAAGACAACGACATTCCGGTATTACATAAGATAAGCTACATGTAAGAATCACGATATCGGACAATGTTTAGGAACTAGTTTATAGTGTTATCAGATAGATATTGAACAATGACACATGCGAGACAAAAGTTCTTTAAAGTTCACAGTTAAATGTCACATACGATAAGAGTCTTAAACAGGACATGTAGGTTTTTAAGAAATGGATGTTTATTATTTTGTTTGTGTTTCTTTAGTTATTTTCTCTGAAAGAAAACTCCCAACATTAGAATAGTATACGCGGAAAATATACTGTGTATGTTTTGTTGAAGTAACTTCGAGAAATAACCCAAAATCCATTATTAAACGAATAGACAGTTAAAATGAAAAAGTAGTCTTTGACCTAATGTTTATGTATACGGATTGCCTACCTGGGGGACTATAGTTCGAATCCCGTATTGAGCGAACTGTTTTTCAATGATTTTGACAGTGACCTTTCTTTTTTATACCGATATTGCTACAACGAACGACGGATTAAAAATGATGTCCGGGTATAGTTTTTTTCCTTATATACGGGTTTACGGACATGTTTCACGAGCTTGAATTTGGTAGTATTTCCTTTAGGCATACGCTCAGACGCTTTATAGAGAGCTATAGTATCTTTAAGTACAATTTTACTGTAATATTATTTAAGAATAATATTATGTTATTATATTTTGTGAGTGTGTTTGTTCCTGTTTTGCATGTCATTAAATTATTTTCATAACATTAAGTTGTAACGAAATGCTATTAGTATGCATTTAGACAGGATTCTTACCGGTACGTGTACGATTTCTGATGCACCTAAAACGACAAGAAATACATAAAATAAAAATAAATAAATAAAAATACTACATTATGGCATAACGAAGATAACATTATAATTCCCGTTTTTAATTTTGTTTTCTCTTTATTTATTAAGTTTTAAAATGAATACGAATGTTCGAAAATAGGAATAACATCATCATACATGTATGCATTATGTTCATATCCTTGAGAAAATATATACGGGTATACAAGCATATAATTAAAAAGTTCAACGTAATCCTGTTTTACTTTCTTCTTTATTTATATATGTTGCCCTCGAATTGTTTTTTTCACTCCGTTAATTGGCGTAAAAGTATGTGGCGCAAACACTAAGTATACTCTATTTATATTCGGAAAACAGTGTGTATTCGTGCATGTATTATGGAAAAAAGTATTACGAGTACGTGTGTTTGGTCAGGCTTGAAAACATGGCATGATAATACCTCACTGAAGGTTCCTTATTCACCGTCATATGCATACCGATTTCGGGATGGCTCAATTTTTTGTACTGTTGACATTTTAAATATTGAGTTTTGCTCAACGCGGGACTACAGGGCGTGAACGGCAGGTAGCAAGCATGTTTCACGACCGTTCATGAACAGTCTCAATCAAACCGAGACTGCAATATGTTTTGTATTTATCGTGTTCCATTTCTTCTTTCATATTTTTTTTATATCATAGTAGCGTTGCACCTGCAGTGTTGCGGCGGCAAAACGTCTCCCCGTGCTTGCAGTCAGAACTGTTATTCATTCTGATCTTTGGAGATCGCTGAGCTCGATATTTATTCTCAATAACGTTTGTTTTCTTACTTTAATTTTGAATAGGTGGTTCCACTACTTCAGCCTTTAAACGTTCTGCCTATTGTTTAATAACCCTTAGGCAAATTTGTCCACTTTTTAATTTAGTCTTTTGACTGTTACTTGAAACCTCTGCTCCCAACTAAATTCCATTTTGTTTATTTCTCGTCAGGGCAAAGCATTTTGTTAGATATTTTGACCATAAATCGCTGGTCATGGACTGGTATGAAAATACCTTATATGCATCTTTGGGATGTCTCAAATTGTTGTACAGTTGACATTTTAAATATTGAGTTCTGCTCAATCCGGAGCTAGAGGGGGTGAACGGTAGCAAGCATTTTTCACTACTGTCTTATTCAAACCGAGGCTGCAATGTTTTTTTGTATTTATCGTGCTCGGCTATTTCTATATTTTTTCTTTCATACTATTTTTGTACACTTTTATTTATAAAATTGCTGTATAATAGCATGGAAGTATAATTTTTTAAATATTTTGCTCGCATTTAAGAGCAGATATTTCCAGCTACTTACCGCCAGTAAATATATGACGAAAGGTGGATAGTCTGTGGTGGTCATCCTTTAGGAGGTCAACCTGGACGATAACGTCATCAGTGGTGTTAAAAAATGTAAAACTTAACGGTAGTGGTTCACCGGGAACAATCTTCGATGGCAGCACTATCCAATGCGATCTGCGACATATGAAATAATGAAACTTGGTAATTCAGTCAGCCATGTAATGGATGGGAAACACAGTCTAACCACCAATTTTACATTAGTTTACTGAAGTTTTTCAGTTTTGTACTTCTCCTATTTGGCGATTAAGATCCCTTTTCGCAGTGTGACTGCAATCGATATATAATTACGTTGTCCGAGTATACACAATCAAACAACTTCTCCAAGAAGCGAAAACGGGGTTGCCTGGGGTATGAAATAAATTTTAAATTTCTGCTTAAAAAGTTTGCATATTGTACCATTAAAACATTTAATAGGTAATTTTAAAAGTTTATCGTATTGTTTTCAATAAAACATGTTTTATTGCCGAAATATCCGTTATAAAATCCTGCTAGTATAAGCCTTCCCATTGGTTAAATGAATTAAGGCGGGACCTCGTAATGGCTTATACATACACTCTGAACGCATAGAAGAGCTTATGTTATATAATTGTTCCATTTATAAATATATATACTGTTTTGAATAGTTTTGCATTTATACATTACACGTTTCAAAAAAGCGTCTGTAACTGGTTCCCATTCGATTTGATTCAATGCCTATTTTCTCTGTAAAGATCGGAATTTGAATATTAGTACTTACCCATCTAGTGCCACGGCAGTGGACACAAAGGCCAGAAGGCCTAAGATAGCTGTAGGCCACTTCATGTGTCTGCAATGTTGTAATCAAAATGCTTTAAACGTTTTGTCGACAACATTAATAATCAAGCAAAGACGACCGTTGAAGGATATATACGGAAATGCTAAAACTAATATATTTTTTAGTCTCTTCAATGTAATATATTCTTTTACAAATGCATATAAGAGGTCATAACAGTATAATCAGTGCATCAAACCTAGTTTGTAAAAGGTTTAAAAGGAACATTTGAAATAATGCAAATTCTGTAAACAAAAATTAAAATATACTTACATACTATCATGTTAACTTATACACAATATTAATTTGAATAATTGTCAGATTTACCTTACAGGCGTAATTTAATGTTCTGTTTAGCCCGGTTCTACTGAGCGTGTGTTTCGAAATACTTCCCTCAGTTACAGTTCACTATGATTATAAATAAGATATGGTCCCTCCCTATTTGTGTTATCTCTGACGTATAAATGACATTGAGAAATAAAGGTGGCTATTGTATTGTTTCATAAAATATGACTGCAGTTCTGACAAAAATAACGGATCGCAAAAAGGTTACACCACGTACGATATAGTTCCAGTGGAGGCCCAGGTCGTTCTGGAAGTGGTGAAAGTAGTCCAGCTAAGGTCCAGATCCTGGGTAAAACTGACCTTCAAAAAAGACTGTCAAAGATCCGAAACTTGTGTTTGTATCTGTTTGAGGGCTCGGCACTTTGCATGAACAGTATCATGTCAAAGACAAGTGCGTGTATCTATAGTAAAAGGACCGTCGGCAATCTTAGAGGGCGTTGTTTAAAATGTACGACGCATTTGTCGGACAGGCACACTTTTAACGCCGAGACTGCCTTATTGCAAACATACGGCTTGGCAATAATCAGCAAAGGAGATGGTGTTGTTGTTAAATATATGACACTATTGTTAAATATATGACACTACTGTAGGACAGGCACGATTTCAACGTTAAAACTGCCTTTTTACAAACTCACGGCTCAGCAACAAGCAGCAAATTGCAAATGGCTGCCTCCATAGCTGTTAAAGAGATCGAACTACATTGTTGTGAATTATATGACACTTTCAACGAATATGTAAAATTCCAACGGAATATATGTCTCATACCATTTTGTAGCATGGTCGCTCAAATTTCACGTGTATTTGCACAAGATTAATGCATGTAATTAAAAATAAAAACATCAGACTAACTGGTGTACATTCACTACAGATATTGGAAGTTAGAGTATGGCAGACAGATGAAATGGACATGCTACGCAATCATCATGTATATTTTTCAAAATAAAAGAGAATAATGTTGTTGACACGTTCTTTTAATTGCATTTTCCCCTCCTGGGCACCTACGTCTATGGTGTTTCTAACGAGTTTATATTGTGTCAGATCAATAACTTTTGAGCGATACTTGAAGATATCAAGGTTCGTAGGCCCGCGGTTTCGATGTTTGTTTAAGTTCTAAACACCTGTCTTTGATCTCGCTCAATATAAAATCGCTGGTCATATAGAGAATATTTTCAGTGCCTTTTACTATCAAGTTTATTAGGCGAGGCTTAGAAAACGAAAATTGGAGGAGCCATTCTTCATTTTCGTGCCGAGCCTAATATACTTGATAGTAAAAGGCACTGACATCATATTCTATTTATCATGTAGATTATCCACATTTTCTCTATGAATTACTATTACTATCTATTTCGCAAAATTTTACGCTTATCGAGGACGACACCATGTTTTTTTGTTTTTTTTGTTTTATGACGTCAATTAACGTAACGTACATGACGTCAGATAACGTTATGTACAATAAACGCCGAGGGATTCCGCATTGATTTGCTTTATTAGTCAGTGCCTAATAAAGCAAAATGTATTAGGTCAGCCCTTTATTAGGCAGAAAAGTGCATATCTGCATGATAACTTTTATTTCATATCTATCATGGATCTTTTTGGTAGATCTGTATAATAAACACTAATTTGAGAGATTGAATGTAATACAAACATATTCTCACAACTCATAGCTTATATATGCCCATCGCTCAACATCAAACGAAGAACATACACAGCTTCATCCTGTTTTAAATAATTTAAATGTGTTGTTGGAATGTTAACTTGTTTTTAACGTAATCATTGTTTTGCAAGTTTTCTGACGTCAAACATCGTTTAAAATGACGTATTAACAGTTAACAGACGTCACGTGAGCGGTATTGCTGGGAAATGTATTAACTCCTCGATAACCAACCAGCATTCAGTATTTTAATTAACTATGTTAGATATGTGTTAGCGAGCTGTATAATACAAATATATAGGGGACTGTGACAGAGGAGAATATTACATATATAAAACACGAAATAATACATCGAAAACATGATTACACATGGTAACAACTTGTCCACACGCACCACCTTTAATTTCTTATCTGTGTTTACATTGAGAATCCGCCTTGTCGAACTA
>JAWPHD010021440.1:0-28250 GCA_037043455.1 Cyrtodaria siliqua | reverse complement strand
AAATGTTAAAGTTATTGGACGGGCAAGGCAAAAGTCTTCAATTTTTAAAAATCAAAGGGCCATGACACTGGCATTATAGATGCGATCTGGCTGGTTATCAAAGCTGGATGTATCTAGTGTTGCCATAACGCCAAAAAAAAAATAATGTGTTTCCGGTGGCCCTACTGACCCTAAAACTTTTTATGAAAAAAAAAAATTAAATTTGTTCTGAACAATGATTTATCACACTATATCGAGGTAAACTGACATCACTGTGAAACTTTCAGTTATGTATCATCAAATTGTATTGGGTTTATGAGATAAATACATGTAGAATCTCACAAAATCTTGCTCCAAAAAAAAAAAAAATCGCAGCGATTGCAAAATCCAGTCTCGAAAGAAAGCAATTACCGCGATTCTCTGTGATAGGTTCGCGGGGGAAATTAGAGCAGGGATCAATAAAAATGTAATAAAACTGATAAATACAATGAATAAATTTCGAAAGCAATATGTATTTCAAACTTTTAATGCATTTAATAACACGTGTTTTTTATTTTTGTTGTCCAAAAGTCGCATTTCTCTTCACCGGACATAAATTGGCTACCAACAATCCTTTGCGATGTGCGTACCTATTAACAAGGCGACACTAATAACGGGTTTATGACCCGGAATTCTTTACAATTTTTTCGGATTATTTCTGACTAAAGAACCCATCGATGTATTAATAATCAACAGCAGAATAGTAAAATGCTTTACAAATAACGATTAATTAAAACTATAATTCTAATTTCCAGTATAAGAATTACTAATTGAATTTTATGTTCCGTCACCGCGAAGTCGGTTATAGGAACCGCCATATAAGGATCGTGAATACATTATCCGGGCATTTGAATTTTCCGAAAACAAAAATAAAATTGTCTTCTGCTTCAATTTTTTAATAGTTATTGAATAATAATGCATTAAATTGACTCCAAAAGTGTACATTGATACTGAAGGTAAATCGCGGCGATGGCATGCGATTTCACACCGGGTAAAGCGGTGTGCGAATCAAAACGGATCACGGTGACTGTGTCACGGTGGTCAAAAGTTATTGTCCCAGCGTTGAGTGGACTGTTCGCCGATCGCGGGGACAAAATCAGCGTGTCCGCGGTGAGATAATATTCCCGCGTTGAGTGTGATTAGTTGTAATCACCGGGGTACATTTATGTATACAGAAATGTACCTAAAATCTATAAATTCCGGAACGGCCCCCGAATATACAGAAACGTACCCGGACAAACAAGATCACATTGGCGGAATTGAAACAATTTAGAACTTGATAAAACAACTACTTAAACAATATTGTTTATCATTATGATTAACTATTGCACTATTATTCTTAAAACATATTTAGGCTGCCATAGTTAGTAATAAAATACAGAATGTATTGTCGTAAAACCGGAAGTTGTAAATCATCAAAACCCGCGCAAAAAAAGCAAACAAATATGCAGCTCGTCATTCAAGAAGAGTTGGTCAAATATTTAGACCTACTGCATTGAGTGCATTCCTTTAAGGCGGAGGCAACTGCGAGCAGCTTTTTAAAAAGTGAATCGATTAAACTTTTAGACTGCTTCACTGCGCATGTACCGTTTCACTCAAACAAGCGACAGTCAAAGATAGACTGCTTCACTGTGCATGTACCGTTTCACTCAAACAAGCGACAGTCAAAGACCGATTTTTTTTGCCGTAAATTACGGTAAATAATAAAGCACATTCCAACCACGATCATGGCCAAACGTCTGATCTACGCTCTATAAAAAGATATACACGTATTGGGATTTCACTCATTATTGTTTACATACGCAGACGCGTCACTTACATAAAGGAATTAAGGTGGCGGGATATCTATAAACTGTGAAAATGGCTATGCCTATAAAACAAGCAAGCAAGCAAGCATAATGGCCGACTTCTTAAGTCGTTATATTTAAACACTGTGTAGCCAAGCCCATCTATTAAACTTTGTAAACAATGAAAGTTCTGTTTCCGTGAAGTAACAGAACGCGTTACGGACGCATTTTACGACAATGTATTTTGTCTCAGTTACATTTATGTATATTTGAGGGCATTTCTGGATTTTGATGATTTTCGGGTACGTTTCTGTATACATAACTGTACCCCGGGTGCCTTTCTGTAGCGGCCTTTCTGTAGTACCGAAAGTTTTCGAACTTGTACAAGTTTTCATCGATAATAACAATCAGTGTAAGTTTGGTAAAGATCAAACAACAAATGAAGGTGCTAGAGTGTTCACAAGGCAAAAAAATGTCATGGTCCACCCGGCAGGCAATTTATAATGAATATTGAATTTGATGGATTTTAAAACGGGCACTTTATCTAACGTTAAAATATAATCTCATTGCCCAAATCTGTGATTATTATATTGAATGACCCTGTCCAAACCTGCGAATAGCACTGCTTATACTCGTGTATTGCCTTAGTGGAGTGTTTCTTCCAAAATGGTGCGAATTTTTTTTCATGGCGCGAAAAACGTCATGACTCATGGCAGTGATTCTTTCAAAATACATTATACCATTGTAATGGAGCCTGTGCCTGGAACTGGTCATTAAGAATGTCTGAATTACAGTACATTTCAATAAAGGAATGAATATTAAACATTAGTCTTGTTATTTACAAAACTTTCGCCGACACCATTTTTGTTGAGTTGAAAGTTCATCCTGCAAATGGCGCATGCGTACAGCAGGGGAGGTAAGTCATGTAATTGTAATCTACAACCGTGGACAAACTCCAAACATAGGATAACGAGTCGACCTGAGCACAGACATATCAGTTATATAACGTACTCCCTGGACATATTAATAATTTAATAATTATTTGTTATTAAGTATGTGACCTGAGTCACATGATTATGAACATTTGTGTATATTAGTATTTTAATGAAAGACAATTTTTAAGTTTTTATTTTAATAGGAACTGATTTAGTTTTAATATTAACATCAAAATAAATACATTATTTTCTTTATTATTTTGGTATCATTTTTTTTAACAAAAAGTGCATAAAGCATGCGAGCTTAGTTGTTGTTGTTTTTGAAAGTTGGTGTTCGCGAGCATTAAGATCCCATTTTTTAAAAAAACTCAGGCTTTGTCATTATTTTATTATGGCAGCCCTTCCTTTCATCATCAGTCCTGTCTGGTTGCCGTAGCGACCCCTGAGCGAATTCACCCAGCCAGCATAACACCGAGAATCATCAGAAATCTAACAATTAGCTGCATGTGACTGTGTTTAGAATGAAGGTTTGGAAAGCTCCTGTTTGCAAAATACCAAATCAAGAGCCTCAGCCACAGAGGCTGGTAAGACACTGTTACAGAGGGGGAAAAACACACTAAATGTTTCGCTGCAAGATGGTAACTGAAAAATTCAGAGTGATTAGATCTGGTGCGAGAGTGTGTAGGTGTCAGGAACTCAGATGTCCACATGACCATGAATGATCTTAAAGAGCATGGTGTGTTGGCTCTCTGAACTCCGTGACTCCATGGTTATACATTCACGTGCTCCAGCATAGATATCATGCGATACTGCTCGTGTTTCTATAGCGGTGGTGATATACCGTGCGAGCGACGTAGCTGACCTGAAATGCATATATAGGCCCGACAAACTTGCAAACTGGGGCGGGACGGGTGGTGTGGGGCTGGGTGGGGCTCTGTAAGGGGGCGTATGTATCTGTATCTGTAGTGGTACGTAGAAGGGCCACTGCTGGCATATGTTCTACGGTGGAGTGGAGTGGAATTAGTCGCGCTGAAGGGCTGACTTGAAGCCCTCTAATGTCTCTGCATGCACAATCCGATCTTCCAGATGGTTCCAATTCACAAGTGTTTTCACGAAGAATGAATGTTTAAATTGTTCAGTGTGAGCAAATGGTACTTTAAAAGACCTAGTATTATTGGAGATTCTATTGTCCAGGATATTAGACACAATATGATCAGTATAGTTCTTTGACTTAACTATCCGTCCTTCGGGTTTTTTTACCAAGTATATATTAGGATCCACTGCCGGCACCAGACCCCCTGCGATCTTGTACAGCATCACCAGACGGTTATAGGTGCGGCGCTCTTGAAGGTTAGTCAGCTTCAAGGACTTGAGCATGTTGGTTACGCAGCCTTCTTCTCTGCTTTTATAATCATTCAATATAAATCTGGCTCCTTGTCTTTGTATTCTTTCAAGTCTGTCAATATCCTTGTTCAAATAGGGGTCCCAAATGATAGAGGCATATTCCAGCTTGGATCTTACTAAAGCGATATATGCAGTTTTACGACATTCAAGTGGAGAGTGTTTCAAGTTTCTTCTTAGGAAACCGAGTGTTGAGCTAGCTCCTTTGCAGATGTTTGAGATGTGGTTGGACCATGTGAGGTCTTGCGATATAAGAAGTCCGAGGTACGGGTTTGAATCCACCTGTTTTAATATGGTTTTATTAAGTTCATAGAAGTGGGTGGTTTTACTTTTGACACTTAAGATATAACATTTTTTGGCATTAAACTTCATGCCCCATGCTTCGGCCCAAATTTCAAGTTTATGTAGGTCGTTTTGTAGATCAATATGGTCTTGTATGGTATGTATGGTCCGATATAGTAAACAATCATCTGCAAAAAGTCTAACTTGGGATTTGACACTGAGAGGTAAGTCGTTAATGTGACACAGGAACATCAGTGGGCCCAGCACTGTTCCCTGGGGGACTCCGGAATCTACGCGGACACTTCTAGAATGTTCGCCATCAACCACAACGTTCATGGATCGGAGTTTCAAGAATGAAGACAGCCATCGAAGCAGTGGACCATTTACACCATAGTTTGACATTTTCAAGAGAAGTAGGTCATTGGGGATCGTGTCGAAAGCTTTAGAAAAGTCTAATATGGCTACATCAACTTGCTGTTTCTTGTCAAATGTAGAAAGTAGGTCGTGCATAGTGACTATGAGTTGGGTCTCTGTAGAATAACCGGAACGAAATCCGTGGTTTAATGAAGTTAATACTTGGTGTTTATCAAAATGTTTCAGAAGATGACTGCATATAATATGTTCCAATATCTTAGAGGTTACTGAAGTAAGGCTTACGGGTCTGTAGTTCTCTGCTAAGTGTCTGTCTCCCTTCTTAAAAACCGGTGCAACGTTTGCATCTCGCCAATCGTTTGGTAGCTCACCATGGTTTAACGAATACTGGAATATATCACTCAGGCCATTCACTAGTTCATCGGCACAGTTTTTAAGAATAATACTGGGGATGGCATCTGGACCGATGGCCTTGGAAATGTTAATGTTTTTCAACTGTTTTAAAACTCCTGGTCTAATAACTTGTATCTGCGGTGCTTCTGGATAAGTGTTACCCGGTGGTTGTAGGTTTTGCTGGCATATGTTCTTTGTAAATACGGATTGAAATTGATCAACAAGGATTTCGGCTTTACTAGTCGCATCTGATATTAAGTTTCCTTTTTTCTTTAGTGGGGCGACACCAATATTGTCCTGTTTTTTGGACTTTATATAATTCCAAAAAGGTTTAGAGTTATTCTTATCCATGCCTTCAAGGATGACTTTATTTACATGATCCCACTCAGCTCTGCGCATATTGCGTTTGCACTCCTTTTGATATTGTCTGAATCTAGTCCACGATCCTATCTTTTTGGCTTGTTTATAGAGTCTAGCCTTCTTCTTTAAGCATTTTTTCAAGTTCCTGTTAAGCCAAGGTAAATTTCTTTTATATTTATGAATTTTTGATGGTACATTTTTCTCCACACTGGATATGATGCCGCTTTTGAATATAGACCAGAGTTCCTCGGTGGTAGTATCACTACTCACTTTATTATGGATACTGTTTGAGATATTAATACAATCTTCCTTAATATTTTCCCAGTTTGCTTGTTTATACTTGAATATCTTCCTCGGTTTGCAGTTAGTGAAATATGGCTTTATATCAGAGTCTATTACAACCATGTCGTGATCCGAGATGCCCGGTACGTTGGATGTTGATTTAATAACTGATGGATTTGTGGTAAATGTAAGGTCGAGTAGGTTACCTTGACGCGTTGGTTCATTATGGACTTGCGTGAGGTTTAGATCCGACGTAATATCGATGAGATGCTGTTGTGTAAGTTTATCTTGTATATCTTTGGAATTCACCGTTAAGTTATCCCAATCTATAGCTGAGCAATTAAAGTCGCCACACCATTACAGTATGTAATGGTGCGTTTTGGCGTATAACTGACAAAACTTTTATTTTTTTGTCAAATTGACAAATTTGAGAATTAACATTTGATAGAGTTTATTACCTACACTGTAAAATAAAATAAGAAACAAATGTTGACCCTTATCCCCTCCCCCACCCCTCCTCCACCCACACACAGACTCTCTCTCTCCCCCACCCCATCAGTATTTGTTGCAATTTTGGACTTTGCATTTTTTTCTTCATTTTTCAAATTGATGTCTAGGCCTGGGCCTATATGGCCTAATAGCAGCTATGCCGATGCGTGCCGCTTGACGCTGGACCATGTTACCTTCTTGATTTTGATTTAAACATATTTTATTGCCAATAATTTTACATACAGAGTAATATCCACATATATACAGTAGAAATAGTATAATGACAAATGGGTCGGGTAACAAGTTCTACCAACATTAGTTTAAACCCTTCCCAGTTAACATCTAGAAATTGCAAATGCATATGGCTGAGTGAAATAATTAAAATGGCAAATAATACATTGAGAGAGAGAATGATGAATAGTGAACCTATGAGAGAGAGAGAGAGAGAGAGAGAGAGAGAGCGAGAGAGCGAGAGAGAGGGCGAGGGAGAGCTCCAAATGTTAGAACAGTACTCTAAAGTACTCGTAAGGTGTAAAGCTATTATCTAATACTCAGGAGATCATTGCCATTTTTTATTTATTTATTTTATTTTGAGAACCCAAATATGTATCGGTTCGTAACACGGGTACCTCAAATGCACTTCGCCTTCTACATAAAAATAGGGAACCAGTTAACCGGAAGTGTGGACATAGCGCACGAGTTCTTCGCTAGCGGGAAACGAGCATACAGAAAACGAGCTATCTACGAATTTTACCTTCCACGAGATGATTTGGCCGGATAAAGATACAAGTTCAAGAACACGCGTAAATTCATATTATAGGTAGATATAAATCTTTGTTTATAAAATAGCGAGGTTGTTGTCCAAAATCATCAACAACGCAAAATGGCGGCACACTACAGCGCAGGTAAACAAGATTGTCAGAATTTGTCACTATCAAAATAACACCATAACACCATTAGTGGTTATTGGACATTGAAATGTTCTGCTAATGCTGCCAGGTCCTAAGCCAGAGGCATACTCGAGGAAGTTGCCTTGGTAGAATTTTCGGAATGTACATACTTCACATATAAAAACTGAAGCACGGCAACATAATCAGTCCTTGAACTTGAAGAAAAGCGTCTTGTTACGAACTAAAAAATGCACTTAAACACAAGAAATCGCATGTAGAAAACAAATCGTTTGGAGTTTGGGCGCGATATCAGATAGACGCGCGCCATTCCTAGGTCCCCAGCAGGGGTTTGGAATTAAAGAAAGATAGATATGCATGCCACCCAGGGGCGGATCCAGGATTTCAGCTTAGGGGGGGCGTAAGATTTTGGTAAATTTTCGGGTCCGTTTCTAGCCTCATAAAACGGTTGCGGTAGTGCATTGATAGGGTAGAAAAGTCCGTTTTCAAATAAAAGGAATTATCAATGTGTTAATTAAACTACTCATTAGCCATTATGCGTCGAGCGAGCGAAGCGAGCGAAAAAAAATTGTTATACTGAGGGCGTGCATCGAAATTGTTTGATATTTTATCTACAGTAACATGGACATACATGTATGAATAAAAAAAAGTCCGTTTTCAAATAAAAGGATTTAACAATGTGTTAATTAAAGCACTCATTAGCCATTATGCGTCGAGCGAGCGAAGCGAGCGAAAAAAAAAATTATACTGAGGGCGTGCATCGAAATTGTTTGTATAATTAATTAATTAAACCACTCATTAGTCATTATGCGTAGTGCGAGCGATGCGTAGTGCGAGCGAAGCGAGCGAGAAATGTTTTTATACTGAGGGCGTGCATCGAAATTGTTTGATATTTTATCTACAGTAACATGAACATACATGTATGAATAAAAAAGTCCGTTTTAAAATAAAAGGTTTTAACAATTTGTTAATTAAAGCACTCATTAGCCATTATGCGTCAAGCGAGCGAAGCGAGCGAAAAAAAAAATACTGAGGGCGTGCATCGAAATTGTTTGATATTTTATCTACAGTAACATGGACATGTATGAATAAAAAAAGTCCGTTTTCAAATAAAAGGATTTAACAATGTGTTAATTAAACCACTCATTAGTCATTATGCGTAGAGCGAGCGAAGCGAGCGAGAAATTTTTTAATACTGAGGGCGTGCATCGAAATTGTTTGATATTAAATCCACAGTAACATGGACATACATGTATGATCCGGAATTTTTAGGGGGGGCGCGCGCCGGGTGCGCCCCCCCCTGGATCCGCTAGTGCCACCGGACCTTTATATAAATTTATTTGCCTCGGTTAAATTTTAGGGCTGGCTACGGGTCTGTTTCTAGCGGGTGGTGGGGGCTCCATGGAAAATTGCCTTCTTTGCCTTTCCTTTCATTCCCGATTCATGGACAATTTTCACCATCCCCACAACTGATAAAAAGCCCCTACTGCAAAAATCAGCATTGGACAACCAGGGATCACTCTAGGCCGTGATTCCGCGATATTCTCGCATTAAAATCTCAAAAATCGCATGAAAAAAGACAAATGGAACAAATTGTCGCATCGAATTCGAGAGATCCATTTTCACCGTTTTGGTTCATAAGGCCAGAAAAAAAAATACCTGTGTTTCTGGTTACCCGACCGTCCCTATGTTTTGGCGCCGATCCTACAGTTTTTTATCAACAAAAAAAAAAGAAAGTACGAAAAAAAACATTAATCATGACATGCTGCCAGCAGATTTGTTCTTCCAAATCCACCCAGCCTCAGGAAAATTATAAAATTCAATCGTATGTAAACTCGTAATGGCAGAAAATATGTGTTTTCAATTTATTTTATTCAAAACAAACAAGTTAAGAAGATATCATGAGGTTGTTTACCTTCTCTCCTTGCAAAATCACTATAAATTAACTACTTGACAAAGTTAAAGATACCTTTAACATCGTCCAAACCACATGGGCAAAAAAAAAAAAGAAGAAAAAAAGAAAATATTTACCGACCTACCTACACTAATTTTTTCAGCTGAGTAACCAGAAACACAGGTGTTTTTTTTTCTGGCCTAATGAAAATATATTGATTTATAATTCATTTAAAATCTCAAGTTAATTTGTTCAGATCCAATTATTCGTGATTAAAACATGAAATGAGAAAATATCAAATTATTCGAAAACACATCAAAAGGAGATTGTTATGTCTGTAAACTTCTGGTTCACTTTTGCTTTGCGGACCCGGCGGTGTCAAAGTAAATCGATTGATTATGAATAAACATGGCCATTTTTATAATAATTTATCAACTTCCAGTCATGTCTGACCATTATCCCCCAATCTATAATGACGTGATTAACTATGTACTGGTGCAAGCAATTAACTTCGAATCCGAAATGTTTCGTGAAAATGGTGAATGTCTCTTTAAAATCAAGCTAAAGGGACATTTTGTCTCATTGAAATTCAATCTTAGGGTGATCCCTGGGCAACACATGGCTATAGTTTGGAAGAATGGTTTTGTACTGACATTTGGCAGTTTTAAGTTTCTTTAAATGAATTAAATAACTATCATACAAAGCTGAACAGCTCCATTCCATGCCTGCAGAGGTCAAACTTAATTGTTAATATTTACAGCCAATCAAAACCTGCATGTTGGTTTGCTGCTGGTAAAGCAGATAGGTAGGGGTTACCGGTAATTAATGATATATTTAAATGTGATTATAAGGTAAGCGAACATTCACGGGCGAAAATCATTGAAAGGAATGTTTCCGTAACGAAAAAAAAAAGTTATGACAAATACACATACTTGTTAATTGCAAAGTTAAAAAAGAATGTCAAACGATATATATTTCTTTCTATTTGTATGATACTAATGATTTTTGCAAGGTTCTAAACTTAAAAGAGTACAACTGATTTTGTTTTACCTTTTGTGCATGTAGTATTTTTATATCGCTGTTTTGTTCACAGGTCTAGGCATTGTAACAGTTGGCAATTAAGCATGGATGTGAGTGTTTTTCAGGATCTGTTTGATAGTACTAGCCTTTCTACCACTTGTGTGGAGCAAGAATTAGATAGTGGCTAGAGTATTTTCATCTCTTCTGTGTGACTAGAATTTGATGACAGCCTGACCCTTTGTCCACCTCACAGAGTCGGAGCTACTGTGAAAAAGAATGAACTTACTGTATTTTCACAACTTTGCTCAATCTCATTAAAATCAGATCCAAAATATTCACTCCACTACTTTCCGCTATTTAGATCTGACCATATTACATACTGCGGGTCACCTCAGATTGACCTTAAGATTAGCCAATCAGATTTCAGCCTTCAAAATTGTTCGGTATTGACAGCTTCACTGCGCATGTCGCATTGAACAGTAAAAGTCTAAGCTTGGTATTGAAAGAGACAATGTCCGTAACTTTTAACTTATAAAACACAAAAAGAATTGCGTTGACAAACATAATACAACAACCATTATTGAATATTTACTGGAAAATAAAAGATTGTAAACTTGACGGAACTTAATAGCGTTACAAATATTTTTACCGATTCGTGGGATTGAACCCACACACTAAAATTATACTGGTTATTCCGCGGTTGAGCACGCTATCAACTGAGCTAATTGGACCACATGTATATGGCATACTATTTAGGCTATGAAGTGTCGTAATAATTTCGGTGGAAAAAATACACGACAGTGCCCATGATTTTCTTCGTATCTTGATGTAAAACATACCATTCAGTGCATTGCTTTGAATGTTTCGTGCAATAACACAGCGATAAAACACGAAGACTTTTATCTTTATTCTGATATGTAGATTTGCGTTTGTTCAGTCCACTCGAATAGAATAAGTTTTAATTTCATGTGAATTATAAATGAAACGCGTGATTTCATTGGTTGAATTTAGTTGGATCTTCTTATGAATATTGATTAGATGAAAGGTCAATCTAAGGTGACCCCTTATGTAATATGGTCAGATCTAAATAGCGGAAAGTAGTGGAGCGAATATTTTGGATCTGATTTTAATGAGATTGAACTTTGCTAAGCCTTAAAGCCACTATTCCGCCAACAACAGGCACATTTTACAGCAGATGTACACTGTTTCAAAGCCTACTTATGATGAAGTACATGTGTAACTTATATATGTTACGAAGCTAAACTCTATAAGGCTTAAAAGAAATAAGTGTTTGTTTCCGCTAACCCGACCGACCCTATTATTTAGCCACCGACCATAACATTTTTATTGCAAAATAAAAATAAAAAAATATTTTTTTTTTAAAAAAGTTGAACCCATGAACCAGGGTTTCTTATGGAGATACAAAAAAAATATCCCTCCAGTGAGATTTGAACCCACGACCCCTGGGGTTTCCAGTGTACATTACCAAATATTGAAAAAGGGCCATAACCATGTATTATCTAGGCAGTAATACCTTCCCCAGTATTTTTTATCATATTAAACATGTTAAAAGTGTTTTTTCATTAAAGGGACACTGTCCGTAACTTTTAGCTTATAAAACACACAATAATTATGTTCGCAAACAGTACACACTAAACATTATTGAATATTTACTAATTAAAAGCAAGATTGTTTACGGAATTCAATCACGTTACAAAAAAAAGTAAATCCGCTTTGTGCGTTTGAACTCACAGCCCAAACTAAAATTACACTAACAGTAATAATAGTGTGCGTGAGCGTAATGTGGTCGATCACGCTCCCGACTGAGCTAAGCGGGCTATACATATTTCGCAATACATACTGTGGTGAAAACCTAATGCGCTAGTGGAAGTCACGTGATCGCAGAAAAGGTAAATATTGTGGGTCCCACTTTATTTACATATAATAATTAAAACTTTTTTTTTTCAAACTCACGAATGTATTCCTACATACTTCTTAGGGTCTATCCTCGTGTTTTCATGTATACATTTCACTGAATAAAAGTCAGCCAGTTATTTGGTTATGCTCAATATCTGCTTACTTACGGACAGTGTCCCTTTAACAAAAATAAGGTCATTAATAATAAAAAAGAAAAAAAAGAATTGAATTTGAATTGAATGTTGTTTAACGGCTCATCAACACAGTATAGGTTATTTAGAGCCGCCCCAGAGAGAGGGGAAGGATACATAGGAATCTGGGAACCTGCCCTACTCTTATTATCCAATAGATTCCTATGGTTCTTTAACATGCTCAGAGGATAGACCGATACTCAGGACTGCCCGGTTTACGTCCCCATCCGACGGATGAGGCTAAGGCTAAGTGTCTTGCCCAAGAACACACCGACGGAACTCAGTGGCACCACGGAGGATTGAACCCGGGGCCTCCGGTTACAAATCCGCCGCGCTACCGACTGCGCCAAGCCAGCCCACGCCAAAGCATCTCATTACGAGTTACCAACTCTTAATTAATTTTACGCATATTCAATTATAGGTATTTCAAGTACACGTGAATAAATCTAGACTCTTTAAATGAATTAAATAACGTAAACAGCTAAACATAGCAATTTCATGCCTGCAGAGGTTTAAAAGACTTAATTGTTAATATTTACAGCCAATCAAAAATCAAAAATGCATGTATGTTCGCTGCTGAATGGTAAAAGGTAGGTAGGGGTTACCGATATTAATGATAAATTTTAATGTCATGCTCCCAAAGTGATTACAAGGTAAGTGAATAGAAACCAACATTCATAGGCAAATTTCTATCGAAAATCATTAAAAGGAATGTTTCGGTAATGAAAAAAGGAAGATATCATGAGATAATTATATACAAGGTCCTGAACTTAAGTATTACTGATTTTGTCTTACCTTTAATGTAGTATTTTTATGTCGATGTTTTGTTTACAGGAATTGTAACAGTTGGCAGTTTAGCATGAAAGTGACTTGTTTTTCTGGAAATCCGGATCTGTTTGATACTACTAGCCTTTCTACCTCTTCTGTGAAGCAAGAATTAGATGGTGGCCAGAGCCTTTTAATCTATCCTGTGGGACTAGAATTTGATGGCAAACTTTGAACCTCAAAGTCATAGCTAATTGGAGGTATGTTAGAGCTACCTTGTGCATATGAATTTAATGTATCTATTTTCACAGCTTGCTAAGAATTAAAGCCGCTATCCTGCAAACTGCAGGCACGTTTTACTAAAGATCTACACCATTTCAAAGCTTTCTAACAATAATGTATATATGTGCCTTTCATATGTTGCGAATCCGAATTCTATAACTACAATATAAATGCCTTAACCGCCAAACCATCTTATTACTGAATTACTAACTCATGATTCCTTTTACGCATATTCAGTTATGGGTATTTTAGGTACACATGAATAAATCTACACTTTTATTAGGCACACATGCATTAATGCAAGAATGGTTTTGTAGTAAAATTTGGGGTTTAGTTTTTTTAAATGAATTAAACTACTAACATACAATTTGAGCTAAATGCAGGTGCCATGTCATTCCTGCAAAGGTCAAACTTAATTGTTAGTATTTACAGCCATTCAAAACCTGCACATTGGTTAGCTGCTGAATGTAAAGCAGGTAGGCAGTGGTAATTTAGCTAGACTTTTTCAAAGAAAGGAAAACAGCTATTATCATCACTTGATCGTCGTCGTCTGCATCTGCGTCCGGTTAAAGTTTTATATGTAAGCTTGTATCTTCGCAACTTCTTTACATAATGGATTGAATCTTCACACCTGTATTCGGAATCATTATACAACATCAAAGAGTCAGGTTCTATAAATCATGCTTTTATTTTAACAAAATTATGGCCTGTTTTATACTTGGCCATCTTATTACTGAATTACTAACTCATGATTCCTTTTACGCATATTCAGTTATGGGTATTTTAGGTACACATGAATAAATCTACACTTTTATTAGGCACACATGCATTAATGCAAGAATGGTTTTGTAGTAAAATTTGGGGTTTAGTTTTTTAGCTCACCTGAGCCGAAGGCTCAAAGGTGAGCTATTGGGATCACTCTTCGTCCGTCGTCCGTCGTCCGTCGTCGTCGTCGTCCGTCGTCGTCGTCCGTCGTCGTCCGTCGTTAACTTTTGCTTCAAATAACTTCTCCTCAGAAACCGCTTGGCTAATTTTGACCAAACTTCACGTGGATGATCCTTAGATGAATGCTTTTTAGATTTTTTAAAATTAGGTCAGCACGACATCCAAGATGGCCGCCATTACCATATATGGTTGAAACTTTAAAAAATCTTCTCCTCAAGAACCGCTGGATAGATTTCGACAGTTTTTCTTTTAAAATGATCGCCAACGTCTAGACTATCAAGTTTGTTCAAATGAAGTCCCCGGGGTCAAAAAAGGCCATGCCCCAGGGGTCCAAAGTTTGTATATTGAGATTTTGCATGTTTTTCATATAGACATATAGGAAAAAACTTTAAAAAATCTTCTTCTCTAAAACCACAAGGCACAGAGGTCTCATGTATTACATGTAGCATCAGCTTATGGTCCTCTACAAAGTTTGTTCAAATGGTGACCCTGGGGTCAAATTTGTCCCCGCCCCTGGGGTCACAGTTTTACATAGACTTATATAGGATTTTTTTTTTAAAAATCTTCTTCTCAGAAACTGCAAGAGCCAGAGGTTTGATATTTTGCATTTACTATAAGCTTATGGTCCTTTACCAAATTTGTTCAAATGGTGACCCAGGGATCGCATTTGGCCCCGCCCCGGGGGTCTCAGTTTTACATAGGCTTGTATAGGGAAAAACTGAAAAAAAATCTTCTTCTCTGGAACCACATGGCACAGAGCTCTCATGTATTACATGTAGCATCAACTTATGGTCCTCTACTTAGTTTGTTCAAATGGTGACCCTGGGGTCAAATTTGTCCCCGCCCCGGGTGCCACAGTTTTACATAGACTTGTATAGGATTTTTTTTAAAAAAAAATTCTTCTCGGAAACTGCAAGAGCCAGAGGTTTGATATTTTGCATTTACTATAAGCTTATGGTCCTTTACAAAGTTTGTTCAAATGGTGACCCTGGGGTTACATTTGGCCCCTCCCCAAGGGTCACATGTTTTACATAGACATGTATAGGGAAAAACTTAAAAAATCTTTTTCTCTGAAACTGCAAGAGCCAGAGGTTTAATATTTTGCATTTGCTATAAGCTTATGGTCCTCTACCAAGTTTGTTCAAATGGTGACCCAGAAGTTACATTTGGCCCCGCCCCGGGTGTCACAGTTTTACATAGGCTCGTATAGGGAAAAACTGAAAAAAATCTTCATCTCTGGAACCACATGGCACTGAGCTCTCATGTATTACATGTAGCATCAGCTTATGGTTCTCTACTTAGTTTGTTCAAATGGTGACCCTGGGGTCGAATTTGTCTCCGCCCTGGGGGTCACAGTTTTACATAGATATGAATAGGGAAAAACTCTTCTTCTCTGAAACTGCAAGAGCCAGAGGTTTAATATTTTGCTTTTAATATAAGCTCATGGTCCTCTACCAATTTTGTTCAAATGGTGACCCAGGGGTCACATTTGGCCCCGCCCCGGGGGTCACAGTTTTACATAGGCTTGTATAGGGAAAAACTGAAAAAAATCTTCTTCTCTGGAACTGCAAGAGCCAGAGGTTTAATATTTTGAATTTACTATTAGATTATTGTCCTCTACCAAGTTTGTTCAAATGATGACCCAGGGGTAAAATTTGACCCCACTCCGTGGGTCACAGTTTTATATAGACTTATATAGGAAACACATTAAAGACTTCTTCTCTGGAACTACAAGAGCCAGAGGTTTAATATTTTGCATTTACTATACTCTTATGGTCCTTTACCAAGTTTGTTCAAATGGTGACCCTGGGTTCACATTTGGTCACGCCCAAGTGGTCACGTTTTACATAGACTTGTATAGGGAAAAACTTAAAAAATCTTTTTCTCTAAAACCACAAAGCACACAGCTCTCATATATTACATGTAGACCTGGGGTCACATTTGGCTCTTTCCAAGGTGTTATTCTCTAGCACCTTCATTTTATATTTGATCTTTACCAAACTTTGTCAGTGTCTTAACACTTTCCCTCAGCCTCGTCCGTCGGATGGGAACGTAAACCGGGCGGTCCCGTGTATCGGTCTATCCTCCGAGCACGTAAAAGAACCATAGGAATCTATTCGATAATAAGAGTAGGGCAGGTTCCCGGATTCCTATGTATCCTTCCCCTCTCTCAACAGAGCCCACATTTCTTGAACAACCTTAACCAAACTTGCACAGATTGTATATGACCATAGGATTTCGAAGAAGTTCGATAATGTGCCAGTACTCAAGTGATCGCTTTAGGGCCATCTTGGCCCTGGCCCTCTTTTATTGGTTCAAATTAACTCAGGTGAGCGATATAGGGCCATCATTGCCCTCTTGTTTAAATGAATTAAACTACTAACATACAATTTGAGCTAAATGCAGGTGCCATGTCATTCCTGCAAAGGTCAAACTTAATTGTTAGTATTTACAGCCATTCAAAACCTGCACATTGGTTAGCTGCTGAATGTAAAGCAGGTAGGCAGTGGTAATTTAGCTAGACTTTTTCAAAGAAAGGAAAACAGCTATTGTCATCACTTGATCGTCGTCGTCTGCATCTGCGTCCGGTTAAAGTTTTATATGTAAGCTTGTATCTTCGCAACTTCTTTACATAATGGATTGAATCTTCACACCTGTATTCGGAATCATTATACAACATCAAAGAGTCAGGTTCTATAAATCATGCTTTTATTTTAACAAAATTATGGCCTCTTTTATACTTGGCAAATTTGGTTAAAGTTTTGTATGTAAGCTTATATTTCTGAAACTACTTTACATAATTGATTACATATTCACGGATGTATTTGACATAATTAGACAACATCGTAGAGCCATAGTCTATTACAGATTCTTTTGTTTGGTATGTAAGCTTGTATAACTACCTTACATAATGGATTGAAACTTCACAAATGTGTTCAGCATCATTAGATTAACATATAAAGACCAATTCATTTTAACAGAAACATTACGTTCATGAGACGCACCTTCCCTACACTATCTAGATCCATTTAAAGCAAATAAATATGGTCGCTTATAACTATCCATATACAGACACATTGATTATCATGATTGCTGCAGAAGACGTATTATTATAAATTACTATTATATAAATTGATAGAACATACATTTCATTCAGGAGACTTTGTGCCGGATTCCAGTGTATGGGAAGCCAAATGTCTGAATCCAGTGTATGGGAAGCGTAAGAGAAGAAAGACTGTCACATAAGAACAAAACCTATTGTAAGTATAATGTAGATGTTAATTGTTGCCTGTATGCTAATAACTCAGAATTAAAAGATTGTTTGAAAACAATTATGTCTCCCCCCATGTATGTAAGAAATAACTTGGCACAACTGTTCGCCATATCGAGACTACGTGCAGAGTGCAACTTCCAGCCAGGTCCATTTAAGGTCAAGGTCACACTTAGAGGTTGAAGGTCATATGCACTACATTTTTTGTGTCCGCTCCATAATTTTGAAATAACTTGGCACAAATGTTCACCATATCGAGACCCCCATGTATGGGGAGACATTGTTTTTAAGCTTGGATGTCCGTCAGTACATCCGTCTGTCACAAGTCGTGTCCTCTCCACATCTCTTGAACCACTTGAGGGATTTTGAAATTACTTGGCACAAATGTTCACCATATCGAGACGACATGCAGAGCGCAACTTCCAGCCATGTCTGTTCAAGGTCACACTCAGTATGAGAGTGCATGGCTATAGTGTCTCAGCAGTGCATGGAAACCATTCATTGGCTGCACTTTAATCACAATAAACCATTCATTGGCATAGACAGCACTATAATCACAGTAAACCATTCATTGGCATAGACTGCACTATAATCACAATAAACCATTCATTGGCATAGACTGCACTATAATCACAGTAAACCATTCACTGGCATAGACTGCACTATAATCACAGTAAACCGTTCATTGGCATAGACTGCACTATAATCACAGTAAACCAAGCATTGTTATAGACTGCACTATAATCACAGTAAACCATTCATTGGCATAGACTGCACTATAATCACAGTAAACCATTCACTGGCATAGACTGCACTATAATCACAGTAAACCATTCATTGACATAGACTGCACTATAATCACAGTAAACCAAGCATTGTTATAGACTGCACTATAATCACAGTAAACCATTCATTGGCATAGACTGCACTATAATCACAGTAAACCAAGCATTGTCATAGACTGCACTATAATCACAGTAAACCATTCATTGGCGTAGACTGCACTATAATCACAGTAAACCATTCACTGGCATAGACTGCACTATAATCACAGTAAACCATTCATTGGCGTAGACTGCACTATAATCACAGTAAACCATTCACTGGCATAGACTGCACTATAATCACAGTAAACCATTCATTGGCATAGACAGCACTATAATCACAGTAAACCATTCACTGGCATAGACTGCACTATAATCACAGTAAACCATTCATTGGCGTAGACTGCACTATAATCACAGTAAACCATTCACTGGCATAGACTGCACTATAATCACAGTAAACCATTCATTGGCGTAGACTGCACTATAATCACAGTAAACCATTCATTGGCGTAGACTGCACTATAATCACAGTAAACCATTCACTGGCATAGACTGCACTATAATCACAGTAAACCATTCACTGGCATAGACTGCACTATAATCACAGTAAACCATTCATTGGCATAGACTGCACTATAATCACAGTAAACCAAGCATTGTCATAGACTGCACTATAATCACAGTAAACCATTCATTGGCATAGACAGCACTATAATCACAGTAAACCATTCACTGGCATAGACTGCACTATAATCACAGTAAACCATTCATTGGCATAGACTGCACTATAATCGCAGTAAACCAAGCATTGTCATAGACTGTACTATAATCACAGTAAACCATTCATTGACATAGACTGCACTATAATCACAGTAAACCAAGCATTGTCATAGACTGCACTATAATCACAGTAAACCATTCATTGGCATAGACAGCACTATAATCACAGTAAACCATTCATTGGCATAGACTGCACTATAATCACAGTAAACCATTCACTGGCATAGACTGCACTATAATCACAGTAAACCATTCATTGACATAGACTGCACTATAATCACAGTAAACCATTCATTGACATAGACTGCACTATAATCACAGTAAACCATTCATTGACATAGACTGCACTATAATCACAGTAAACCATTCATTGTCATAGACTGCACTATAATCACAGTAAACCAAGCATTGGCATAGACTGCACTATAATCACAGTAAACCATTCATTGACATAGACTGCACTATAATCACAGTAAACCAAGCATTTCATGCCTGGTAGCCATTAGATCAGAAGATCCTCAGTCTAATCAGGTACATTATCCATGATGTTTGTCCATTACACTGAGAGTGTGGGGGGAGACATAGGTTTTTGTTACAAGAACAACCCCGTCTAACCTTCAGATTTATGTAGAATGCAGTGATCTTCAAAATATTGACTAAAAATAAAAAAAACATCTTTAAACGACTTCTTCTCATGAACTAATGGCTTACTTGAGTTGTTTTCTCATATAAAACCTTGTTTGGTAGATTCCTTGGAAAACCTGGTTATTATATTGGGGTATGTTGTTTGGCGGGTGGGCGGCATCAAACTCTTAGTTTCTGCTCAATAACTTTGTTAGCAATGGGGTATTGCGTTGAAACTTGCAGGGTAGGTAGCCTATATAGAAAGGAAGGTTGGAATTGCCTTTGGGATCACTGGGGTCAAGGTCAAAGTCACTGTTACTGAAATAGAAAAACGGTTTCCGCTCAGTAACTTCATTTGTGAATGAGATATTTGAACAAAACTTGCCCATTGTTACTTCATTTTTAGCTCGACTATTCAAAGAATAAGAGAGCTTATGTAATCACCCCGGCGTCGGCATCAGCGTTGGCGTCGGCGTCAGCGTTGGCGTTGGCGTCCCACATCAAGGTTTGCGTGTAAGCTGTGTTTACAAGTCTATATCTCTTACATTTCTTATCCTACCACAACCAAATTTGTTCATGGGCTTCCTTGTAGCATTATCTTAAGGGCTGCATAAGCAATTTTGGTTCCTGTAACCCATGCATGGGCTCCCATGAAACGCAAATTATGATAGCCCATAAAATGTGTCCCATTTTACATCAAATTTTGCGTGTAAGCTGTGTTTACAAGTCTATATCTCTTACAATTCTTACCCTAGCACAACTAAATTTGGCCATTAGCTTCCTTATAGCATTATCGTAAGGGCTGCTTAAGTAATTTTGGTTCCTGTAACCCCTGGGCTCATGGAACCCAAATTCTGATAGCCCTTAAAATATGTCTGTTTCACATCAAATTTTGTGTGTAAGCTGTGTTTACAGGTCTATATCTCTTACATTTTTTGTCCTAACTGAACTAAATTTTGGAATTGGTTTCCTTATAGTATGTTGTAAAGGGTTGGATAAGTAATTTTGTCTTCTGCAAATTCTGGGCTCCAATGGAACCCAAATTGTGATGGCCCATAAAATGTGCAATAAATGCAGATCTAGGTTTGCATGCAGTAAGCATGTATATATCTATAATTTTGGTTTGGGATTTGTTATAGCATTATGCATCTTATTACTTCACCCATATTGGGTCATGGGCTCCCTCCTCCCCCACCACCTCTACCCCCGCCCCCACTCCCCTCCACACCTTTTATTTATTTATTTTTTATTTATTTTTTACATATTTCTGTGTTGTTTTAGTCAATTCTAACAAATATATGTTGCAACCCTCCCCGCCCCAATCACCCCCCACGCCTCTTACCCCATCACCTCCCACGCCTCTTACCCCATCACCTCCCCCCCAACCCACCCCGCCCCAGACTTGAAACTTTTTCTTTTCTTTTTTTTTACATATTTCTGTGAGCTTTTGTCAATTCTTACACAAATATGTTGCAACCCTCCCCGTCAATCCCCCCCCCCCCCCCCCCCCCGCCCTATCACCCCACCAACCACGCCCCACACTTGATTTTTTTTTTTTTTTTTTACATATTTCTGTGTTGCTTTTGTCAGTTCTTACACATATATGTTGCAACCCTCCCCGCCCCCACCACCCCACCCCCACGCCTCTGACCCAATCACCTCCCACCCCGCCCTAGACTTGAAACTTTTTTTTTTTTTTTACATATTTCTGTGAGCTTCCCCCCCCCCCCCCCCCCCTCCGCCTCTCACCCCATCACCCCACCCACCACGCCCCACACTTGATTTTTTTTTTTAAAAATATTTCTGTGTTGTTATTTCTGTGTTGTTTTAGTCAATTCTTACACATATATGTTGCAACCCTCCCTGCCCCCACCACCCCACCCCCCTGCCCCTCACCCTATCACCTCCCACCCGCACCCCGCCCTAGACTTGAAACTTTTTATTTTTTACATATTTCTGTGTTGCATTTGTCAGTTCGTACAAATACATGTTGCAACCCTTCCCCCCCCCCCCCCCCCCCCCCACTTGATTTTTTTTTTTTTTTACATATTTCTTTGTTGTTTTAGTCAATTTTTACACATATATGTTGCCCCATCCAGCCCCCCCCCCCCCGCTCCCCCCCACCCAATCACCACTTGAAAATCTAATTATTTTATTTTTTTTTACATATTTCTGTGTTGTTTTAGTCATTTCTTACACATATGTTGCAAACTTCCCATCCCCCAACCCCCACCCCGCCTCTCCCCCCCCCCCTTTCCCCCCCCCACTTGAAACTTTTTTTTTTTTTTACATATTTCTGTGTTGCTTTTGTCAATTCTTACACATATATGTTGCCCCCTCCCCCCCCGCCCACCACCCCCGCCGTTTTAGTCAATTCTTACACATGTTGCCCTCCCCACTCCATGCCTCTACCCCATCCCCACTCAAAATCGATTTTTTAAAAAAAAAAATCATATTTTTGTGTTGTTTTAGTGAATTATTACATTATGAGTTTCTTACACATATATGTTGCCCTCACCACCCCCACTCCCCCTATAATCCACCGTCTCTCTCCCACCCTCACCCCACTCAAAACTCGATTTATTATTTTTTTTAAAATATTTCTGTGTAGTTTTGGTCAATTCTTACACATAGTTATGTTGTGCTCCCAACCCCACCCCACATTGTTGTAGCCTTGTTTTCTGATGGTATATACTAGCTATACATTTATTATTCTCCGAAAAATTGAACAGTCAAGCTGCGCTGTTCTCCGACAGCTCTTGTCATCTTACCAGTACTGTATGGATGAGGGCAAGGAGAGAAAGTACAGCATGCAAGAACTCTGTCTTTATTCAAATTAGAGTTATTGCACTTGGTAATTTTTTACTTAGAATTTTTGTCGGGAGCATAACTTCAAAACTACTTATGGGGACTACAATTAAAGGCCACACAATGATAGAGGGTAATAAGGGGAAGGGCAGAGTGTAAGAACTGTATCTTAATTCAAAATAGAGTTATTGCCCTTTGGAATCATACTTATAATTCTTTTCCGGAGCATAGCTCAAAAACTACTAATGGGACTGCAGTGAAACTTCAAACAGTGGTAAGTGGCAACGAGAGAAAATGCTGAGATCTACAACCAATCTTCATTAAAATTTGAGTTATTGCTCTTTGTAATTTTATACTTATAATTCTTGTCTGGAGTATATTAAAGTCAGAAACTACTAATGGAACTGCCAGTTGAATACTGCTTGGTGATACAAGGCCATAGGATAAGTTGTAGATGGTTGTCATTTTGGGGAGCATCCATCGGCTCTGCCGATTTTTTTGTTTTAATTTTTATCAACATGGTCTTCTGTGGTTGTGAAATCTATTGTACAACGTGTACACGATGGGCTTTTAGGAATATGGACAAGTGCATTTTCAAGGAAACGTAAGCCTTTTGTATTATATAGACAAGTGAGAATAAATTCATGGTTTAAAGGACAAGTAATGTTTTTAGCTCTAGCGGCCAAAGACCAGGAGGGCTTATGCGATAACTTTTCGTCCGTCTGTCTGTCCGTCTGTTAGCAATTTTATAAAATCGACATCTTCTCTGAAAACGCTTGAAGGATTTTGATGAAACTTCATCACAATGATATTTGGAATAGTCCCTCTCTTGCTAAAACTAGGTCAAATTTAAGTAAATTTCAAACGACATCTCCGAAACCACTTATTCCATTCTTGTGAAATATCATATATATGTTCCTTGGGTTAGCCTCTATCAAGTTTGGGTTTTTCGTTATCGTCAAATAATCAAAATGGCCGCTCCGGCGACCCAAAGTTTACATAGAGTTATATAAGAAAAGGTTAAAAATTACATCTTCTCTGAAACCGCTTCAAGGATTTTGATGAAACAGTCACAATGATATTTGGGATAGTCTCTCTCAGATTTATGTTTTTCGTGGCCGTCAGTCATCCAAGATGGCCGCCATGGCTAAAACTAGGTCAAATTTAAGGAAATTTCAAACGACATCTCCTCCGAAACCACTTATTCCATTGTTGTGAAAAATCATATACGCGTACATGTTCCTTGGGTTAGCAAAGGTTAAAAATTACATCTTCTCTGAAACCGCCTGAAAGATTTTGATGAAACTTAAGCACAATGATATTTGGGATAGCTTTGTGTTTTTCACGGCCGCCATTTATCCAAGATGGACGCCATAGCTAAAACTAGGTCAAATTTAAGTAAATTCCAACGACATCTCCGAAACCACTTATTCCATTCTTGTGAAATATCATATATATATTCCTTGGGTTAGCCTCTATCAAGTTTGTGTTTTTCGTTGTCGTCAAATAATCAAAATGGCAGCCACGGCGGCCCAAAGTTTACATAGAGTTATATAGAAAAAGGTTAAAAATTGCATCCTCTGAAACCGCCTGAAAGATTTTGATGAAACTTAAGCACAATGATATGTGAGTTTTTCGCAGCTGCCAGTCATCCAAGATGGCCACCATGGCTAAAACTAGGTCAAATTTAAGGACATTTATCAAACAACATATTACCACTTAATCCATTCTAGTTAAATACCATATGCATGTTCCTGTTGTTGGCCTCTATCAAGTTTGTGTTTTTTGCTTCGTCAAATATTCAAAATGGCCACCACAATAACCCAAAGTTTACATAGAGTTATATATAGGATACATGTTTCTTGGGTTGGCCTCTATCATGTTTATGTTTTTGAATCACATCATTCAAGTAGAGCGTCTACAGTCCCTCTTGGGCCTCTTGTTTCTAGATATTGCCACCCATGGAATTCAACAGTCACCTTTTAGCACAAAAGTTTCTTTTGACAAGTTGTACTGAAATATCTTCATCAATGCTCATGAAAATATAGAATTGTCTCCTTTATTAATGAAGATATTTTCATTGTTGTCAGAAAAGGTATATTCTATAATCTTTATTTACCACAGGTACCCGGATACTCTACATGGATTCCGCCATCCAATCGTTCAAGCTGCTGGATGATTATAGTCGGGGAGACCTGTTGTTGGTAACGTTGTTCAGGTTTGACACGAAAGTTGACTGGTTGCTTTTCAAGTAAGTAAAAAACTTGAAGATAAATACAAATGTTCAAGGTTATGTTTTTTTCAGTGCTTCGAAAACAGACATAGGCCATGTTTCCCTGTCATAATTAAAAAATAAAAATAAACTTGAAGAATTATTCAAAAAATTGTTTCTTTTAATAATCTCGACTATTCGAAGAAGAATAAGGGAGCTTATGTAATCACATCGGCATCCCAGCCCATATTTAGTTCTGTGTGTAAGCTGTTATTACAGGTCTATTTCTCAGAAGACGTTTTAATAGCTTTAGAAAGAGTTTGAACTCTAGAAACCCAACTGAGACTTTATAGACTATTTGACTTGCAATCACTTGCCCCTCACCGCTGTAGGTTCGATCCCTCAGGGGCCTAGGAATCTTTATGTGAGGAAGCTATCCAGCTGGCTTTCGGAACGTTGGTGGTTCTACCCAGGTGCCTGCCCGTGCACGAAAATTGCCCGGAGGGGCACCTGGTGTCTTCCTCCACCAGTAGAAGCTGGAAAGTCGCCATATGACCGTAGCTGTTTGTGCGACTATTAAATCCAGTTCAGTTCAATTAAATCCTTTCATAAATCATAGCAAGATGTTGGGAATTGAAAGCATTTTGGAAGCATATGTCTGGTGAGACAACGGCTTTGAACCTATATATATTTTTTTAATGGCTTCTAGCTGATTGTTGATCTTGTACCGCATGATCAGTCTTAAGCTAAAAACCTGTCTGCAATTTTACAGGCTCTTCCAGTTTGTCTTGTATCATCTCAACGATGCTTGATCTATCACCGTAGCGATTGGTGACAATTTGCACTGTCAGCCTTTGTACCATCTCGTGCTTGTATGCATCTAGTCTGCTTGGGCCTTGACTAGACAGATCTGATGTTGAGGTTTCACATGACTGGAATCTGATGGTCGATTAGTCCATACAAATGTCGAATGTGCATCCTAATCCTAAATAATGTGCTGAAGTCACATGCTGCAGGACTTGCTTGTGTAGAACATAGTAGTGGATGATGTCGTTTCTCTTTCTGGTAATGGTAAGGATGTTACATCTGTCCGGTAGAAAGTCCATTTTCCATCTCATCTACCAAGTCAATGTTGTGGGTATGTCGTTGATGTAGAAATGAATAGGCTTGGTCCTAGTACTATCCCTGTCCTAGTACTATATACTTATCCCAGAGGTACTCATGATTCGACGCTGGTCTTGTCCAACGATTATTCCCCAGCAACAACATCAGGGATTATTCCCCATCACAGGTAGATCTGTTAGAAATGCATGTATCTGTCTGGTGGTTTCCCTCATATTCCATACATAGAGGTGGAGTTAGTGTATTAGCTTCATGTAGCTGACTTTATAAAATACCTTGAAGTTCATAATAAGGATGCCTGTCTGTTTGTCATTTTGCTGTTATGTCGTCTGTGAATATCAGCAGCTGTGTTTTATATGGTCTGCCCTTGCACAAGTCGTGCTGCAATAAGAAGAGAATGTTGTAGCTGCATGTTCATGGCTGATTATAATGTGTTTGAGGATTTTGTAGCACACACATATCAGAGAGATGGGCCTATAGTTCTCTACCTGGTACTTCTGTCCTTTTTTGCAGTCTGGGTTCATAAGAGCTGCTCTCTATGTATCTGGTAACTCACCTCTGTCTGAAGATGATAGTCTGTATAGGTGAGATCTGCTGTTGGTTTTATATTATCAGTACTAGCTGGTTTTGCTGTTTAGAAGTTTCTGCACTTCATTTCGGTCGATGTCTATATCTGGGACAGTAGAGAAGTCTCCTGAGCTTTTCAAAAACTTTTCTCGTAATTGTGGATTCCTCTAAGATGAATTTAAATTGTCAATTTAGGATGTTAGTTTTACATTATCTTTCAGTGCTGTGATGTTGCTGTTGTATGCATATAGTATTTGTGTTTAATGTATTTCCAAAAACCATATCATGGAGGTTCCTTTGTTTGATTCTTCTGATGTTTCGGCTTTCTGGTTTCAGAATGATTATCTCCTCCTGTGTTTGTCCAATATGCCTTTGTTTTCTTTGAAATAGATGGTTTAAATTTAATAGTATGCTTCTTGTCTGCTGATTTCTTTTTTTTCTTGTATAGCCTTTCTGGCTTTTTCATTAAAACTTTAATTTCTGTGGTGATCCAAAGAACTTTATTGTAATATTTTATTTCTTAATATTGGTCAGTTTCCATATTTATTGTTAAGAGTAGCACCAGGAACCTCTAATACTTTGTACTCCCTGGTAAGGGTAGCACCAGGAACCTCTAATACTTTGTACTCCCTGGTAAGGTAGCACCAGGAACCTCCAATACTTTGTACTCCCTGGTAAGGGTAGCACCAGGAACCTCTAATACTTTGTACTTCCTGGTAAGGGTAGCACCAGGAACCTCTAATACTTTGTACTCCCTGGTAAGGGTAGCACCAGGAACCTCTAATACTTTATACTCCCTGGTAAGGGTAGCACCAGGAACCTCTAATACTTTGTACTCCCTGGTAAGGGTAGCACCAGGAGCCTCTAATACTTTGTACTCCCTGGTAAGGGTAGCTCCAGGAACCTCTAATACTTTGTACTCCCTGGTAAGGTAGCACCAGGAACCTCTAATACTTTGTACTCCCTGGTAAGGTAGCACCAGGAACCTCTTAATACTTTGTACTCCCTGGTAAGGGTAGCACCAGGAACCTCTAATACTTTGTACCCACTGGTAAGGGTAGCACCAGGAACCTCTAATACTTTGTACTCCCTGGTAAGGTAGCACCAGGAACCTCTAATACTTTGTACTCCCTGGTAAGGGTAGCACCAGGAACCTCTAATACTTTGTACCCACTGGTAAGGGTAGCACCAGGAACCTCTAATACTTTGTACTCCCTGCTAAGGTAGCACCAGGAACCTCTAATACTTTGTACTCCCTGGTAATTCCACATTAGGTGATTCCTCTGCAGAGCTTGTGTTGACTAAGGTTTCTAGTTCTCTGTGTAGCTCTAAATATAATAGTCCCTCTGCCATTATGCAAGTCCCTAACAATGCTGTTCACATTGCGTACTCAAGTTCTATATCCCTATCAGAGCCTCACAATGGTGCAGTTCTAAGGGTTATAGTCCACCTGCCACTGTGCCAAGAGGAGAATGCCCTCAATGAAACAACATTATGTCTGCACTTGGATTTCTAGTTCTTTCACCAAGGGCACAGTAGAATGTGGACTTGGTCACTTTCCAAAGCCCACTTTATATATTTTATACAACTCCATATGATTTTATAAGCAAGATAAATAATAAATAATACCAACATTTTACAAAATTGCTTACTTTAAATGTGTAAATATTAATATGCAGAGTATGTGCACATTTCTGTATAATAAATATGGTTTTGACAGTATAAATGTTTCTGTAATGCTAACTTAAACTCTTAGCCAACGTGAACATTAAACCCTTTGTGATTAAGAATTTTGTTG
>JAWPHD010021439.1:0-28252 GCA_037043455.1 Cyrtodaria siliqua | reverse complement strand
ATGACGTCATGCATCTGTTGACGTTATTGACGTCATTATAATTGTTGCGCGTGAATTTTATCTCGACCCTAGGGTGAGATGGAAATATCTAGCCCCGGTAAAATGACGGATTTCCTTGTCCGGTATGCAAGTATATATAAGTATCCATCATGAATATCCATGTGAGATAGGTAAATCTCACCCGAGGGGAGCCGAGTTCCTGGTTGCAATTCTGATCCCGAGGGTGAGATTTACCTATCTCACATGGATAAACTCATGGTGGATACTTTTTCTTGCATATCAATGACATTTTGTGCATCGACATCACCAATAACTAACATTTTAATGTATTTTAATACAATGACGTCATGCATCTGTTCACGTTATTGACGTCATTATTGGCGCGCGTGAATTTTATCTCGACCCTAGGGTGAGATGGAAATATCTAGCCCCGGTAAAATGACGGATATCCTTGTCCGGTATGCAAGAATTACCTATCTCACATGGATACTCATGACGGATACTTATAATCTCACATGAATACTCATGATGGATTCATATAATCTCACATGGATACTCATGATTGATTCTTATAATCTCCCTACCACTTACTATCAGGGAGTATGTATACTTACTCCCTGTTACCATACATGTATCAGCCATTAGTCTTACCTGCGGGGGATTACTCAGTTGCGTAGTAGAGTTGAGTTGCGTAGTAGAGTTTCAGGTGGAAGTGCGCATGGACAAAAATACCAGTAGGTTATGGAGTGCGGGAGGAGTTCAGTATTCGATAACTTTATTTTTTGCTTGTCAGTAAATTAAATATACAAACTAACTAAATTTCTATGTCATTCCCCACCCCGATCCGCTTTTAATTCGTTTTTTCCACCAATCTCTTTGAGCGCGCGAATTTGACAGAAGTCAGCTGATTTGGTAAACAAAGGATACACGTGGTTGATACTATATTTAGAAACCACATTATACGTTCTATAATTACGTCATCCAATCGATAGCTGGACTGCTATCAGATCACGTGACAAAAACACTGCAAATGGCGAATAATAACGAATATATTTATGATCGAAATTAATTCTGTATACTTGACATATTGTTTGTTTATATAAGATCGGACATTTGAACGACTACCTGGAAAAGTGCGACAACATGTCGGGAGGATAAATTGTTTTGTTTTTGACCAGACAAAGTATTATTAATTAATATTAATAACTCGTCCTGACGTGCAGTGTGCCAACTCTGGCAACAGTCAACTACTTCAGAACTTGCATTGTTTTTGCAGCGTCAGCTGAACCTGTTCGAGCGAGACAACATGGGGTTTCTACATCAGCTGTCTTTGCTGTTATGGAAGAACTTCACGCTTAAGAAAAGGAGTCCAGTAAGTACAAACACATATGTAGGCCTATTTCTACAAATATGTTGACACATTCATAATTTTGCATTGCCAAAATGTTGAGATTTTACCTTATTTTCACTAGGTGATAAAAAGTGTGTTACTCGGTTTTTATCCTTGGGTTCTATAGTAAAATAAAAATCTTTGGCAGAGGAAAAAAATGATAATTTTCAAGTTTAGATTTTGAAAGATACGTATTTTGAATCAGTTTGCATAAATGTGTATGAAATTTGCAGGGTTTCAAAATAATCACACTGTAAATACCTTAATTTTAACAGTAAACTTGGTTGAACATCAAGGATAAAGACCGAGTTTATCACCTACCAGAATGTATTGTTATGTCAAATTTCTGGTCACTGATTGGTCAGTTTTTTTTGATGATGCTCTATCAAAATTATGAATACAGTGCTTTGGGGGTGTATAGAATCATTGATAGTAAAGAATCATTTATTGTTTAAATTCAAATTTCTCAGCTCATATATTTTACATTATTTTAAAACTTTCCAGTCTTGAATATATATCATATAAGAATACATTTATTCAACGGTGAAATTATTTGGGACATTTTTCCATGCAAAATATATCACTACGTGCAACACCTCTTAGAAAAAATGATTCTATACCGCCTGAATTAAGTGTGTTTTTGAAACGAAAAAATCATACTGTCACAATAAACTCAGAAATAAATATTTGCTGTTTTAACAAATGTTAGGGACAAAAGTCAAAATGCAATCATCAATTAAGGTAACTTGTTGAAGTTTGGCACTTCTAATGATAAAATGAAATTATGTAAATATTGGTGCAAAAACGCCTATTAAAAAATCACAGTTTCAGGACAATAATATTAGAAATTATGCTATCATACAACTAAAAGGGTAAATCTAAATCAGAAATTAAATAAACATTTTCCTTTCATTTTAAAATTAGACGTTTAACCCAAGTGATTCTATACCACCCAAAGCACTGTATGTAAATATGTCATAAATTAAACCAATTGTAATGCCATGCAGTCATTATATAGAGCAAGTATATTATTTCAGTGCATTTTACTATCAAGTTTGTAATTTTTTTTAAGAAAACAAAGAATGGCGAAGCTTTTTCAGTCTATTCTTTGTTTCCGTGCCGAGTCTAGGGAGTGACTCTATCAATTGTCAGATTTTATTTTATAATGGCTATATATGTATATACATGTAGTAACTTTGAGCAAACACAGCAGCCATGTATATAGTCACTGAGCATACATGTTAGTCGGGTATATTGTGAGAATGCCTGACTGTCGGGTATGACTGTCAGTATACAGTTACTTTGAGCATACTCGACAGTTGAGTATATTAAGTCACTGAGCATAGTCGGGTATATTGTCACATCATACACGTTAGTCGGATATATTGTTACTTTGGGTATGACCGTCGGCTATACAGTTACTTTGAACATACCCAACAGTTGAGTATATAGTCACCTTGAACATACCTGACTGTTGGGGTATATTGTCACTGAGCATACACGTTAGTCAGGTATATTATCACTTCGAGCATGCCTGACTGTCCGGTATGTATTACACTTTTACAGTTACATTGAGCATACATGACAGTCGGGTATACAGTTACTTTGAGCATACAAGACAGTCGAGTATACAGTTACTTTGAGCAAACATGACTGTCGGGTATACAGTTACTTTGAGCATACATGACAGTCGAGTATTCAGTTACTTCGAGCATACATGACTGTCGGGTATACAGTTACTTGAGCATACATGACAGTCGAGTATACAGTTTCTTTAAGCATACCAGACAGTCGGGTATATAGTTACTTTGAGCATACCCGGCAGTTTGGTATATAGTCACTTTGAGCATACCCGACAGTCGGGTATATAGTCACTTTGAGCATTGCCCACAGTCGAGTAGAAAGCCACTTTCAACATACCACACAGTCGGGTATATAGCCACTTTGAGCATACCCCACAGTCGGGAATATAATTACTTTGAGCATACCCCACAGTTAGGAATATAGTCACTTTGAGCATACCCGACAGTCGGGTATATAGCCACTTTGAGCATACCAGACAGTCGGGTATATAGTTACTTTGAGCATACCCGACAGTTTGGTATATAGTCATTTTGAGCATACCCGACAATCGGGTATATAGTCACTTTGAGCATACCCCACAGTCAGGTATACAGTTACTTTGAGCATACCCAAAAGTCGGGAATATAGTCACTTTGAGCATACCTGACAGTCGAGTATACAGTTACTTAGAGCATACCAGACAGTCGGAAATATAGTTACTTTAAGCATACCAGGGTCTTCCACCGAAATTATTTAAGGGATAGGAGGAATTAAATTTGAATGTCATGGGGTGGGTTTGCGAGGTAGGTACCCTTTGGTTGACCAGGATTTTTAGGGATCAGTTTAGGTGCAATTTGAAGTATATTTCAACAGTAAATGAAAGGATTTTAAGAAGTATAGCCTACAAGGAGCTATTTATAGATAGGTATAATGCATTTTGGAGATTTATTGGTGTTTTTAAAGGATAGGGCAGAGAGATCAAATGATAGGGGGTTAATCAAGGAGTAGGGGGAAATTAAATTTTAGAGTTAAGAGATAGGGGGAATAAGCTCTTAAATGGCCTGTGGAAGACCCTGCATACCCCACAGTTGGGAATATAGTCACTTTGAGCTTACCCGAAAGTCCGGTATATAGCCACTTTGAGCATACCCCACAGTCGAGTATATAGTCATTTTGAGCATACTCCACAGTCAGTTACTGAGCATACCCGACAGTCAGGAATATAGTCACTTTGAGCATACCTGACAGTCGGGTAAATAGTCTCTTGAACACACCCAATAGTCGGGTACAGTATATAGTCACTTTGACAAAGATATACATGACTGTCAGTCTGTAATGATGGGGCGGGGGAGTTAGGGTTGGTTCGACCGGAAATCCATGGTGTCTGGTCAAGTTTATCCAAAACAGCGTATACAAGACATCTTATCAATCCATAAATAAAGTTTACATCATACATACCTAGGTATTACTTTTTATCTGATTTTGAATGGTAATAAAATGTGGTATTTGCTAAACAATTTTACAAACCAAGTTATATAAATAAATGATATTTTGATCCCCAATGCCAACCAAAGTTCAGTGACAGGGTCTAAACTCCTTTTAATAGAATTCACCAGTGTATTCTAGGTATCAAAGCTTTTTCAAGGACATGTATTCAGATTTTCTGCCTCACTGATCAATTTACATAAACTTCAAATTAAATTAAATAGATTAATATGAAATTTATATCAGAATATCACAGTTTTAGTAGCAGGCAGTATTTGGCACAGACAAAACAAAAAAACAATTAACATAGATTGCCCACAAAAATGATGATGAAAAGTAGACAAAGGTGGATGAGTGCCAGCTGTTACAATAACAACCATATAAATCACCTGTACTTCCTATATAGCACTTGTTGACTCATTTATAACAGTCTATTTAATCATTTTAGAATTATTTTATTACTAGAATGTTGTGATTCTGGATTTCAAGAACCTCATTACTCAATGTCGTGTAAAAACTCAATGTGTTCTGAGAATTTAATGAGTTTCTCCACCTCCCTAAATTAAATGGTTTCACTTGTCCAATTTTTATCACTGAACCAATCAAAATGCTTCATTCATCTTTTCATTTGGTTGTTTCTATCACATCACTTTCTGGTATTATGACATCACATCCTGGTATTATGACATCACATCAATTCATGCTCTTATGACGCAACTCGGTGAGTTCTGAGGACAGATTGAGTGTTTAAATTGCTGCGAGAAACAGATTAAGACTGTTTGTATCTCTCAATGAGTAATGAGTTTCCAGTGTGTCTCAATAGAAATGCAGAGCTACTGTGCACACATCCAGTGTGTCTCAGTACAAAGGCAGAGCTTACTGCGCACGCATCCAGTGTGTCTCAGTAGAAAGGCAGAGCTACTGCACACACATCCAGTGTGTCTCAGTACAAAGGCAGAGCTTACTGCGCACGCATCCAGTGTGTCTCAGTAGAAAGGCAAAGCTACTGTGCACACATCCAGTGTGTCTCAGTAGAAAGGCAGAGCTACTGCGCACGCATCCAGTGTGTCTCAGTAGAAAGGCAGAGCTACTGCGCACACATCCAGTGTGTCATAGTACAAAGGCAGAGCTTACTGTGCACACATCCAGTGTGTCTCAGTAGAAAGGCAGAGCAACTTTGTTCTCATTCAGTGTGTGTCAGTAGAAAGGCAGAGCTACTGCGCACGCATCCAGTTTGTCTCAGTAGAAAGACAGAGGTACTGTATTCTCATTCAGTGTGTCTCAGTAGAAAGGCAGAGCCACTGTGTTCTCATTCAGTGTGTCTCAGTAGAAAGGCAGAGCCACTGTGTTCTCATTCAGTGTGTCTCAGTAGAAAGGCAGAGCCACTGTGTTCTCATCCAGTGTGTCTCAGTAGAAAGGCAGAGCCACTGTGTTCTCATTCAGTGTGTCTCAGTAGAAAGGCAGAGCCACTGTGTTCTCATCCAGTGTGTCTCAGTAGAAAGGCAGAGCCACTGTGTTCTCATTCAGTGTGTCTCAGTAGAAAGGCAGAGCCACTGTGTTCTCATTCAGTGTGTCTCAGTAGAAAGGCAGAGCCAATGTGTTCTCATTCAGTGTGTCTCAGTAGAAAGGCAGAGCCACTGTGTTCTCATTCAGTGTGTCTCAGTAGCAAGACAGAGCTACTGTGCACTCATCCAGTGTGGCTTAGTAGAAAGGTAGAGCTAGTGTGTACATGTCACCGTGTGACATTTTCTGTCCAATATAGAATTAAAAATAGAAAAATAAATAAAAATAGAAAAATGTACATAATTTAAAAATGAGCGTATGTGTGTGAGATTGTGAAAAAGAAAATATTGTTTTATTAAATGTGACTATAGAGTTCTATATTGTAAATACATGTAAGTATGCATTGGTGAAAGGAATCAGTGAAGCATATACATTATAATGACTTTTGCATATTTTTTTTATTTCTGTCTGGTTTAATTGAATAGAGAAGATTTTGGTTTTACAACAAATAACTAAAACACACATATAAAGATGATATGCCTTGTGGCACAAACAGGCTCCTTTTGCATTGAAGTAAACATGTGCAGAAAGTTCTGCATTGCTGCATATTCTTTTTTTAAATCACTGTTTTGATGGTTGTTTTCTGCCACCACTCACCTGGTTGTTAACTTGCCCTGTGATGCTTGTTGTCTGCCACCACTCACCTGGTTGTTAACTTGCCCTATGATGGTTGTTGTCTGTCATCACTCATCTGGTTGTTAACTTGCCCTATGATGGTAAATGGTTGTTTTCTGCCATCACTAACCTGGTTACTTTGCCCTCTGCCACCACTCACCCGGTTGTTAACATGCCCTATGATGGTTGTTTTCTGCCACCACTCACCTGGTTGTTAACTTGCCCAATGATGGTTGTTGTCTGCCACCACTCACCTGGTTGTTAACTTGCCCTATGATGGTAAATGGTTGTTTTCTGCCACCACTCACCTGGTTGTTAACTTGCCCTATGATGGTTGTTGTCTGCGACCACTCACACGGTTGTTAACTTGCCCTGTGATGGTTTTTGTCTGCCACCACACACCTGGTTGTTAACTTGCCCTAGGATTGTTGTTGTCTGCCACCACTCACCTGGTTGTTACTTGCCCTATGATGGTTGTTTTCTGCCACTACTCACCTCCTGGTTGTTAACTTGCCCTATGATGGTTGTTGTCGGCCACCACTCACCTGGTTGCTAACTTGCCATATGCTGGTTGTTGTCTGCCACCACTCACCTGGTTGTTAACTTGCCATATGCTGGTTGTTGTCTGTCACCACTCACCTGGTTATTAACTTGCCCTATGAAGGTTGTTGCATTACGATGGTAAAATGTTGTTTTCTGCCACCACTCACCTGGTTGTTAACTTGCCCTGTGATGGTTTTTGTCTGCCACCACACACCTGGTTGTTAACTTGCTCTAGGATGGTTGTAGTCTGCCACCACTCACCTGGTTGTTACTTGCCCTATGATGGTTGTTTTCTGCCACTACTCACCTCCTGGTTGTTAACTTGCCCTATGATGGTTGTTGTCGGCCACCACTCACTTGGTTGTTAACTTGCCCTATGATGGTTGTTGTCTGCCAACACTCACCTAGTTTTTAACTTGCCATATGCTGGTTGTTGTCTGCCACCACTCACCTGGTTGTTAACTTGCCATATGCTGGTTGTTGTCTGCCACCACTCACCTGGTTGTTAACTTGCCCTATGAAGGTTGTTGTCTGCCACCACTCACCTGGTTGTTAACTTGCCCTATGATGGTTATTGTCTGCCACCACTCACCTGGTTGTTAACTTGCCCTATGATGGTTTTTGTCTGCCACCACACATCTGGTTGGTAACTTGCCCTACGATGGTTGTTGTCTGCCACCACTCACCTGGTTGTTAACTTGCCCTACAATGGTTGTTTTCTGCCACCACTCACCTGGTTGTTAACTTGCCTTATGATTGTTGTTTTCTGCCACCACTCACCTGGTTGTTAACTTGCCCTATGATGATTGTTGTCTGCCACCACTCACTTGGTTGTTAACTTGCCCTATGATGGTTGTTTCCTGCCACCACTCACCTGGTTGCTAACTTGCACTTGTGATGATTGTTTTTTACCACCTGCACTCACCTGGTGGTTGACTTGCAGATTCCCAATCATCACCCCTCAATTTACATGTTATGAAAAAATCACATGTGCCAGGGGCGTAGCTAGTCCCAATTGTCAGTATAGGTCCAGTGTTTAAATTATCAAGTGGATATCCCGGGGATATTCCCACTCCCCCTTTTTTTTTACTTTTGACTTTTGATTTCTGAAAATTAAGTGTAGACCTGGGCTACAGTGTCTATGCAAAGCTGCACCAATGCATGCAGCCAACCTGTGTTTGCAGTGATAATACGTATCACTGAGTGTGTATCATGACTGCCATGACAGTGTGTCACCAGCAAATGTATTGATTTTGTTGTATCTGCATGGATTGTAATCAACCACTTAACAAGGAAAATAGAACCTGTCTGCCACTATAGAACCCGTCTGCCACCGTATAGAACCTGTCTGCCATTGAAAAGCATTTACTTTTGGGGCAGAGCTAAAACAAAAAGGTTAATGAATTGGTCTGATGAACTTGTTTTTGTATGACGTAACATGGTCAAGATGTTCTCGTGCTAACTGCTGTAAGTTGCTAAAAAAAATTGCAATTTTGTCAGCATAGCTGTTCCAACAGTATGTATTACAGCTTTAAAACATGTTGTTGTTTTTTTGACACAAATGCAACCTACATGTATTTATATTATTAAAGTCTGAAAAACAGACAGAACAAGCATAATATAAATATAAGCACTGAATTTGATATTTATATATTTATACCCACTGCAAACTTCGTAGGGTATACTGGATTCGGCTTGTTCGTCTGTCTGTCCGTAGACGCAATGTTGTCCAATCAATTACTTTTGTTAGGAATGAGGTATTGCGCTGAAACTTGCAGGTAGCTTATATGGAAAGGAAGCTTGGGATTGCTTTTGGGGTCACTCGGGTCAAGGTCATTTACAACAATTTGTTCTCTTATCATTAGCAAAGACTGCTAACATTCTTCCCCATATAGTAAAAGCCTTGAGCGGTGGGTATTTGTTAGCCTTTGGTTTACAGTTCTAGTTTTATGGGGTTTGAAAAATATTAGCTAATATAGAGTTAGCGAGAAGCCCTCATGCACTTTGTTTTTCATACCCTGTAGAAAGATCTAAATATTGAATAAAATCCTTAAGTGAACTGCAGTATTTTAAATATGCACATTATGGGTGGGTCAACTGTAATAAAATGTCATGATAAAACAGTATCAAAATTTGCCTCCAGTAGCTTATGTCAACAATAGTGCAATTCAGCATGGTATAAATGGTTTATTAGGTATGTTATCTGTGTTATCTATCAGACACTCATGTACTGTCTCATCATGATACAATCATGAGAGAAGCATGAAGTACTTTTGGCCAGTTCATCAGAGTGAAACCATCATGCATACTTTATGACCATTGATGTAATCCATAGGTGTCATTGCACCATTGATTTTCCTTCTTCGTTTTATATAGGAAGAATGTACATCAAGAGACAAAAAATGCGCAGTTTTCTCCGTAGAACATTTTAAAACACATATCAATCAAACGATCGAGCGTCTGCCAATATAAAAATGCAATAAAAAGAGGTGGTCATGTTTCATGTAAGAAAAAGCCAATCTGTTGAATGACGTCATATTCTATTTTGACACGTCACAGATAGATTTACCCCATTTCTACTTTCGCTTTACTCTGTATGACAATTATAATTAAATATCTTAAACAAACACTAATTAATGTTCCCTATACATCATTCGGATGAATTATAGGTAATACTAATAATAACAAAAAGCAAACAAAAGTGTCCATTTTGTATCACTAGTATTAGTAAGGCAGGGAAACATTTTTTATTAGGCACTAGTTGACGATTCACCATGGAAGCACACATGCAATGGTGTAATTACACCTATAGCCCTGCAGGCCTAGTAAACTTTTGTCAAATTCACAAAAAACAGACAAAATGTTATCTTTGCCATTTGAACAGAATAATTAAGATTGCTAAGTTTTCAGTGTGTGGTATGACATTTGAGTGGTAGTAATAACTGTCATTATTTTTGTGCTGTGATGTTTGGGTGGTACAGTGGTTGTTTTCAACATCTTTGCTGTGATGTTTGAGCGGTAGTTGTTATCAACAATTTTGCTGTGATGTTTTTGTGGTTGTTCTTTTCAGCAATTTTGCTGTAAATATGTTTGACTGGTAGCTGTTATATCCTGAACATTGCTGTGCTGTTTGACTGGTAGCTGTAATATCCAGAACTTTGTTGTGCTGTTTGACTGGTAGCTGTTACATCCACAACATTGCTGTGCTGTTTGACTGGTACTGTTATCCACAACATTGCTGTGCTGTTTGACTGGTAGCTGTTATATCCATAACATTGCTGTGCTGTTTGACTGCATGGTAGCTGTTATCAGCAATTTTTCTGTGGTGTTTAACTGGTAGCTGTTATCCAGAACATTTCTGTGGTGTTTGACTGGTAGCTGTTATCCACAACATTCTGTGCTGTTTGACTGGTAGATGTTATCCACAACATTCTGTGCTGTTTGACTGGTACTGTTATCCACAACATTTCTGTGCTGTTTGACTGGTAGCTGTTATCCACGTAGCTGTTATCCACAACATTCTGTGCTGTTTGACTGGTAGCTGTTATCCACAACATTTCTGTGCTGTTTGACTGGTAGCTGTTATCCACAACATTTCTGTGCTGTTTGACTGGTAGCTGTTATCCACAACATTGCTGTGCTGTTTGACTGGTAGCTGTTATCCACAACATTTCTGTGCTGTTTGACTGGTACTGTTATCCACAACATTGCTGTGCTGTTTGACTGGTAGCTGTTATCCACAACATTGCTGTGCTGTTTGATAGGTAGCTGTTATCAGCAATTTTTCTGTGGTGTTTGTGTGGTAGCTGTTATCAGCAACGTTGCTGTGCTGTTTGAGTGGTATTCATTTTCATCACATGCGTAATTGTGCATTGTTGCGAACTTTGATCATGATGTTAATCAATAATTGTGAGTCTCCGATTATCATTAACATATTGTACATCTAGCAATAGCTTTGCTGACTGCAAGTGACATCAGCACAATATTTTTTTAATTTTTTTTATGGGCAGATGATAGCATTAAATCTAAAATTCATTTTCAAAAAATATAAATAAACCCGAGGTCTTGCACATTGGCAGATTTGTTTTAGAAAAACACATTTTGTCAGTTTGTTTGATCATTTGCCTAAATACAGTTGGGCACAATAAGAACAACTTAATAATTTGGTTCTAAGAAAAGAGGTTGCTTGAAAAGATGGTCTGCGTATGCATGTTGATTATATTTATTACGTTGTGAATGACCGCTGCAACACATATTATATTATTATTAGCTGCCCGAATCATAGCTCTTATGGTGTGTACCTGTGTTACTATAGAACTACGATGTGACCCTCTTATAGAGCGGAACATATTCGGATTGATTAATTCCCATCATGGAGAGGTTACAGAAGACATTACTTAGCCTCGCCCACAACTGACAAAAACAGTGTGAGGTATTTCAGAAGGCAATTAAACATTCAAGAAAAACATGTCTGCTGAAAATATACAAACCTTGTTACAAAAAACACCTGGATTGGCGTGATATTCTTCTGCATCTCCATGGCCGTGTGTTGCATTGTAAACCTTCTCGTCTCTCACCGCTACAGGTTCGACTCCCACTTGGAGCTTGACTTGTAAGTGAGGAAGTGACGATTCTTACGGATGGAGGGAGGTGTACAGTACTGGTTCTACCCAGGAAAAGTGGGTGGTCTGCCTCCAGAACAAACAAATGACCCGTCATATATAACCTTACATGTACATGTGTTGGAAACATCATACAAATTTAAAACCAAAAGTGTTTCTGTCAATTAAAAACCAAAAGTTGTCAATTTAAAACTAAAAGTGTTTCTGTCAATTTAAAACCAAAAGCATTTCCTTCAATTCAAAACCAAAATTGTTCCTGTCAATTCAAAACCAAATGTGTTCCTGTTTAAAATCAAAGTGTTCCTGTCAATTTAAAACCAAAAGTGTTCCTGTCAATTTAAAACCAAAACAATTTAAAACCAAAAGTGTTCCTGTCAATTTAAAACCAAAAGCATTCCTGTCAATTCAAAACCAAAAGTGTTCCTGTTTAAAATCAAAAGTGTTCCTGTCAATTTAAACCCAAAAGTGTTCCTGTCAATTTAAAACCAAAAGTGTTCCTGTCAATTTAAAAACAAAAAACAGAAGTATTCCTGTCAATTTAAAACCAAAAGTGTTCATGTCAATTCAAAACCAAAAGTGTCAGGACTGTTTAAAATCAAAAGTGTTCCTGTCAATTTAAAACCAAAAGTGTTCCTCTCAATTTAAAAACAAAAAACAAAAGTGTTCCTGTCAATTTAAAACCGAAAGTGTTCCTGTCACTTTAAAAACAACAGCATGTTATTATCAAAATAACAGAGGGCTGGCGTGGCACAGTCGGTAGTGCTGCGGATTTCAATCCTCCGTGGTGCCACTCAGTTTCGTCGGTGTGTTCTTGGGCAAGACACATTCCCTCGACCGGAGGATGGGGACATAAACCGGGCGGTCCCGTGTATTTGTCTATCCTCCGAACACGTTAAAAAACCATCGGAAACTATTCGATAATAAGAGTAGGGCAGGTTCCCGGATTCCTATGTATCCTTCCCCTCTCTCTGGGGCGGCTCTAATTAACCTATACTGTGTTGATGAGCCGTTAAACAACATTCAATTAATCAAATTAACTCTCCAAATGCAGTAAACAATAAGTGGGAAAAAACTTTGGGAGGAGAATTGTGCCCATATAACCCCTAAAATGACCATGTCTTTAGCTGCTTAGGCCAGAGTTTTTTGATTTTTAGATTAACGGACCCGCCGACTGCAAGTTTTGCCGAAACCAAAAAAAAAAAAAAAAAAAAATAATATGAAGTCAGGCAACTGAGAGAAACTTTCAGTATTGTGAGACCTATCTGCCTCTCCTGCTTCAACAGAGCCTTAAAATCATCCACACGGAATGCTAAAAAAACAAAGAAGCAAAAACAATGATTTTTGGATGTATGAAAGTGCTTATTCAAACTGTGAAATAACGTTGGTTAAAAATTTAAGAATTGAATGTTATTTTTATGTGTTTCGTAGAGGTATGAAGGACTACAGTAACATATTAAAATGGCATTTTTTGGTCACCATCTGAATTTTATTTTTATTTTTTTTCCCTCCTCCTACCCTCAACTTTTAGAAAAAAAATCCTTAAATCAATTAATAAAAAAACCCTGGCCTTATCTGTTATTTAATTTTACTGCAGCTATTCAGTACTGTAATACTCTGACAGTACATGTTGTAACAAGAAATTCATAAATGTTGAAAGTTACTCTTTGAAAAATTGAGCCAGTTCAATACTGTATTTAACGTAAAGTGTTTGCAAAATTTTGCGTCCTAAGTTTGCACCAAACGCGTACTCTGTCAATAGTGAAACTTTGCAGGAATACTATTTGCTGTGTTATGTGTTGTTTTAGTCTTTTATCCGAGAGGAAAGATCTTACGTAGCCATGTACCATTCGATTAACAGCAGCATATTGTACATACAATATATAGCGGAAATTACCGTATCGCGTTTCTTTTTCCTTTCAGTATAATTTTTCTCCAGCTATGCCCTCTGTAATACTCTGCTTATTTCAAGTCTCAAAGCTGAACATTTGTTATATCAATTAATTTTTTATTAACAATTTACCATCTCTTCTCATATGATACCTTAATATAAGTAATAGATACTATTCATGGCTATGTAATTAATTATTTTTTTAGAGGAGCAAGCTTGTTCTCGATATTACTGAAACTTGAAGCTACTGTGCCTTTATATTTCAATGAAAATGATTAACATGTAATTTCCGGTATTAATTGATTCCATAATAGACAAGAGAAAAATGAGAATATTTTCAAGATACCTGTACTAGCTCTTAGTACACACAATTTTTCTTAGAACAAAGACAGTTTTTAAGAGAGTATTGATCGATGTAAAACGAATGATAAATTTGGATGATTTATACAATTTACGCACGGTCTTTTTCCAGCTAAAAAATTGCAAAGCTGAGGCTTTAACAGAAAGTGGATAGAGTGTATTTTATACAAATATTTATCTTGCACTATAAATGCCGATGAAAAACCAAGATGTTTCAAATTTTTCTTGTGATTTAGATACTCCTTAAAATAAATGATAATGGTAACATTGAAGATCTTTTAAGAAAAGTTTATGGGGAACAACTTAAAGCGTCCACAAGTTCATGACTTTTCTGCCAATGTTTAATACCGCTGCCCTCCCATTAATAATATTAAAGTCTAATTCAATTGTACTAACATTTTACAAGTATAAAGCCCTGACCATCCAAAACTGCTGACAGCCCCTTTAATAAACCCTCATTAATTTTATGTAGGCTTTATATAGGTATGCCTTTAAAAATTCCGGCTAGAAACATGAAATGAAATTTCTGTAATAGTATATTGGGGTTAAGAAGAACATGACATTTTTTCAGCAGTTATTTGGTTTGGTTTAGTTGTACATGTATACCTAACATTCAAATGCTTTAAAAGTTCAAGCCTAGATGTCAATGTGACAATGATTTTCTTTTTTACATGGGTGATGGAAGGCCTGATCTTACACATGTCGGAAGATAAAAGTCGCATGCTGATATCAACTATGACAGTTGCATGACGCAATTGTGTTGATTATAACCAGATATATTTCAGGTTGAATATAACCCCGAGATATTTCAGGTTGCATGTAACCCAGAGAAGATTCAGGTTGAATATAACCAGATATATTTCAGGTTAAATATAACCCTGTGATATTTCAGGTTGCATGTAACCCAGAGAAGATTCAGGTTGATTATACCAGAGATATTTCAGGTTAAATATAACCCTGAGATATTTCAGGTTACATTCAACCTTGAGATATTTCAGGTTGAATATAAACCTGAGATATTTCAGGTTACATATAACCCGGAGATATTTCAAGTTAAATATAACCTTGAGATATTTCAGGTTGAATATAACCCGAAGATATTTCATGTTAAATATAACCCTGAGGTATTTCAGTTTGAATATGACACAGAGATGTTTCAGGTTGAATATAATCCTGAGATATTTCAGGTTGAATATAATCCTGAGATGTTTCAGGTTGAATATGACACAGAGATGTTTCAGGTTGAATATAATCCTGAGATATTTCATGTTAACTATAACCCTGAGATATTTTAGGTAGAATATGACACAGAGAAGTTTCAGGTTTAATATAATCTTGAGATATTTTAGGTTGAATATTGAGAGGTTCCCGGGGATTTCTTTAAATTCTCTCCCTCTGTCTTAAAGCTGCTTTAAATATAAAAGAAATGTGTGTTGCCTGTTTGGTTAAACCATTTAACAAGTATTCTGTGTAATTCACACAAATTCTGTAATTTGTTTGTTTCAGTTTGTGCTGTTGTTTGAGATGTTCATTCCTCTGGTATTGTTTGTGATTCTACTATCAATCAGGAAGAGAGAACCTCCGTATCCTAAGGAAAGTTGTAAGTTATCCCCTTTTATTTATACCATGATTTATATAAATGCTTTATCATATGGTTTTATTTCTCTTAGGCCATAAAAATACCGACCTGTCATTCCCTGCAGGAGGAATTCGATCCCCAATTGAAACTGGAGACCAAATACTGCGGTTTTGATTTGAATGGGGATCCAAAAGCTGGTATTCATTTTCAGTAATCGTCTTCATCTTCATCTCCATTGTTGTCTATTTTTGCTCATCATCTTTCCCCAATCAAACTTTATGGTAAAGGTTTGTAACACACCATGCATTCATTCTCCTTGAAGTTTGGAGTTCTATTAACCCTTAACCTGCTAAGCACAATTATAATAGCCTTGTGTCCATTGTAAACCACGAGCAGGCTGATCAGGGTTTACAATGTCCGACTGTTGAGTAGTCATTTTCCCCAAAACACCCCTTTGTCACATAAATGGAATGGTCTTAATTCAAAGAAAGAACAGTCCATTATATATATGTAGTGGGTTAAGGGTTAACCCTGATAAGTTCAGGGTCGATGACTGTTATTGGCACACTTTTCATGTGATTAAAACATAAAATAATGTGGCAGTGATCTCATTAATTTTTAATCCCAACTCCTACCATGATTATCCCTGCAGGATGAGCAGTAATGAAAAGTAGTAGTATTTCTACAAGGATGATTATTGTTTTCCCTACCAGTATTTTTTTTCCAAATGTAAACTGTTGCCATGTGTATCTGCTAATATGTATATATATATCTTTGGAAATAGAATAATTTTAACTCTTAAACCATTCAAGGTATCTGTTTGAAACTTGCTGCACATACCAACCTAGTGGCCCTGTGGTACCATTTAATAATTAAGAAAAACCTTCTAATTTTAATATTTGTTTTGTTTCTATGGAAACAACGATTGTGTTGTGTTGTTGTTTTGTTTCTATGGAAACAAACAGAGTAAGTTTGTCAAGATATTTGTTTCTGGATTGTTCTAAAAAACTGTTCAAGGAATCTTTATGGTACAAGAACATACTATGACTTAACTGTATCTGTAGCGATATAGAACATACTTCTATTAATATAATGAATGATTCCACAGAAACAAGATCGTATTTTTTATTATGTCCCCGAAGGTCTGCATGTAGTAGTCGCACCATTTGTCAGTCCGTCCGTCCACCAGTCCGTTCATCCGTCCAATCGTGTCCGGTCAATAACTCTGACATTCCTGGACGGATTTTCAAATAACTTGGCATAGGTGCTCACCACAAAAGACAACGTGTCGTGTGCAAAATCCATGTCCGTGGCTCCAAGGTCAAGGTCACACTTAGAGGTCAAAGGTCTAAACCCCTTCGGGGGCATTTTTCACTTACACTGACATTTTGTGTTAGATTTTCTTTCCATACCTTATGAAAATTTGCCTGCATTGTTTATTTAATGGACTAATTCATATTCAGTGTGATAGTATTCTCAACACATTCTGCAAGTGACATCATGTTTGAATTTCTGTAATAAACAGCTATAGATTTGTGGAAGTAAGATATTTCCTAAAATTCAATATATTGGTTAAATTAATGACGATCCATTAGTGCAGGTAAATTTATATCCGATTGTTAAATCATTGAAGGCAGTGCTTTGTGGGTCATGTGTGATTTATAGACACTATAGAAAACTGTTGAACCAAACTGTTAAGATAAGACTGTGTTACAATACAATATTGATTTTTACAAAATTGATTATAGATTTTCTGTATCTTGGCAGCTCACACCAAATAAAGCAAGATGTCATTTATTTAGCAGTTTCTTATAACATTATTTTATGGCTATAAAATATAAATAAAAAGTACCGGTATATGTATGCAGTTTGTGTTATTTTGAGAAATTACTAATTTTCACAACCAGCTTTTCCAAGGAAAAATATTGTCAAATAGATGACTGAATTTCATGAGGCGAGAGGCAACTTTGTTTTTCTCTAATGAACTTAATATATTATATTGAAGATATCAAGATAAAATTGCATGCCCAGATTCCTCATATTGTAAAGAAAACTTACTTTTACTTTTTCTGTTACTCAGGTCACGGTCACTGTTACTATAAATAGAATTTTGATTCATCTTGTTCAGTGGACGACTGACAGTGTTTAGCTTTTGATATCAGCTCTATAACTTAATTGCTGTGTTAAAGGTATCAAGATAAAACTTCATTTATGGATTCCTCATATCAGACAGAAGCTTGGGAGACTTGGGATTTCTTTTCAGTTACTTGGGTCAAGGTTACTGTAAAGAGAATGGTGGTTTCCACTTCATGGATCGACTCATAATAACAAAATAAACCTTGGGATTGCATGCCTTTCATCACTCACCATCCTCTGATGCTATTACAATTTTGTGGTGTTTCTGGGAGGCTAACAACCATCATTTTAAATATCCCATTTCAGATCGCTGGGGAACACAGGCTTTGCCATCTTCTGGTGCTATACCCATTATGCAGTGTTTCTGTGAGGCTAACAACCAATACCAAAATGACTCGGATCCCCATAAACATTCAAATGAGGACAGGTATAATTTTTGCATAATAATGCTATTTATTTTATGATAAGCAATGAAATACTGCATTTTATCAGTGAAATTAAAGGGTTATTTCACATGGTGAGTTTTTATTTCCTAGTAGCTGCCGGGACTACTTTTTTTAAAAACAAAAGAGTTGCTTCCCTTGCATTACTTCTCTTTAAAATTGTTTGTAAAATCATAAAATAAAAAGAAAATTTGTTGTTTTGTTGTGAATAACATATATTATTTCACCTCGAAGTGAGAAAACTTTATTTTTTCACGAATGCTTCTCGTGATTTTGTATTATCTCTAAGTGAGAAAACTATATTTTCACGAGAAGCATTCGTGAAAATAAAAAGTTTTCTCACTTCGAGACGAAATGATATATGTTATTCACGACAAAAATATAAAACATCCTCTGTATTTACATTCACTTGATACTTCCTTTTAAAAAACATAGCGTCCAATTTCGACTAAACTTCACTCTTAAAAAAGGCCGAGCTAACTATGCACACACACATTCATTGTGCCTTAATAGAAAAGGGCTATTCTGGGGTCTGGTAAAACACTGACAGTATTTGTCCTTCTTACACTTTTTATCATTATCAATCTCCCAAGGTATATTTAATGTTTGTACTATAACAGCAGTAAAAACAAGGTAAAAACAGTTTAAATATAAAACATGATTTGCAAATTTTCAGCATTCAGGCGGTTTTATATGCCATTATTAGTGAACTAAATAGCATTAGCACTTTATGGAATTTGCCATCCACTACCGGCATTCAAAACAAAAATGTGCAAATCAGTAAGAACATGTCAAATATAGTGTGTACTTGTGTGATATGATTTAATATAACAACAGCTTTTACCTCAAGAAAAAAGTGTTTCTTTTCCAAATTAATACCAACATCTAATTCAAATTCATAATTGCCTATTAAATGTCCTGTTAGTTTTAACTTTTAAGTACCAGTAATTGGTATACAAAGTTCATGCCTATTTCAAACCCAATCTCCCTTTTCCCGAGACCAAGTCTCCCAAATTGACAGATTACCAAACAATACCAAAACATATGGGTAACAAAATAATGATACCATATTTTCATTTATTTTTTCCATCTGTAGCGCAACAGAATTCCTCCAGAAACTGCAAGGTTTGGCGAAGCGACACAACTTTTTCTACCCGGGCTACACACCCACAGAAATGGAGCAGTTGCCAGCCATATACAAAAATATACTTGGTGGTCCCACTACAATGCGGGAATCTTTCCAGAATGCTCAGAGTATGCAAGATTTCATTCTTCTGTCAAATAATATTTTCAATCATTATCACAAAAAGCTGTTTATTTATATTTTTATGTACAATTTTAGCTTATACTTTGTAATATATGAAGCAAGATTTTTGAATAAAATCAAATACTGCCGGTACAACTTTTCACAAAAAATATATATTTTAATTAGAATCAGTATGGTAATGTGGGACATATCAGCAAGAGGGACGCAAGAGGGACTATATACATTTCCTTTCTAACAATCGTAACTGGACACAGTGTTGTGGTTATAAATTAGTAAAATAATTTGCATTGTTTATACTAGGTATGTGAGATAATCGGTGAAAAATGCTTCACAGGCAGTGTATTAAAATACCTGTGTATTAATTATGACATTAGACAAAGGTTCATACAGCCTTTAAAAGTCCTTAAATTTCAGAAGTAGCCTTTAAAAGTCCTTAAATCCACTCCAGCCTTAAAAATTACTTAAAAAATCCTTAAATTGTGACAAAATATATCAAGGTCCTTGAATTTCATAATCAGTTGATAACACAGGAATAATATCTGACGTAGTTTAACAAAATCCGGCAAAAAGAAAAAAATCGCCGATAATGTTATGAGTTAAACCGGGCATCAAAAAATGGGTTATTAGGGCTTAAAAGTCCTTAAAAAGTCCTTAAATTTTATAATGATAAATCTGTATGAACCATGTTAGACTTAATGCTATGTTAGTTGACCTCAGTTGAGGTAGGCCAATTAACCCAAATTGTTGATTGACCTAACTTAAGTTTGATGAAAGATTATAGTTTATGTATTTGATTTATTTGCTCAAGGTCTTTCCAGACTTAATGCCAAATTTTAATATGTACATTTGTAAGGTTTATGGTGGATGGCCAAGATTCTCCATCAAACTTATGACGAGGCAAATAAAGTTCTTCTATCGGCCAACCTTTCTATGGGGAAAAAGATGATAACACAGGGTCGATTTACTTATGTAGGGTTTGGATTAATTGAGGTGAAGTTACCGGTAGTTCATTTTACATACATCATGCAATATATCAATTAATACGGTCAACACTTCTCTGAAAAATTGTCTAGATCAGCCCTACTGCTTGTCTCAATGAAATGTTTGTTCCATCATTCTTAGACATATATATGTTTTGCCTGCTATTATATTATAATTGCATATTTCCAGATTTTACTCTAGCTTCAATGCTTAACAACACCAGCAGTGTTCACGACTTTTTAAAGAAGAAACTTGCAATGCCAGACAGAGAAATAAATACAATTCTGCAATCAACTGTTAATGTAAAAGAGGTATGTTTAAGTGTGAAACAACTCATCGGTAGCATGAAATATGAATATATTCGGTAGCATGAAATATGAATATATTCGGTAGCATGAAATATGAATATATTCGGTAGCTTGAAATATCAATATATTGGCATTTTGTTTGTTTTACTGAATAGGAACATTAAGATAGTATTAATAACAATGACAATATATATGTTCTACGCAAAGTAAGAATATGGACGATTCCGGAATTGCTCTGCGCAAAGTAAGAATTCTTAAAATGCGCAACGATTCCGGAATTGCGCAGGACTATTCCGGAATTGCGCAAGGGGTTAAATATATAAACCACGCATTAAGTGTCTCTGCACAATTTGAGAATATCTTGCGCAAAGTAAGAATTTGTGTTATGATGTGTATAGGAAGATGTTAATTTTAAACCTATTTATATTTCATTTTAATATGCTTATTTTGCTTCACCCATCTGCGACGAACAGATAATTAACAGTTAAGTATCGCGTATGATTAACATAAACTTAATTATTTACAAAACAATTTGAAGTCCCTAACTTCAACAATACTTTCCGGGTTCCTAATATGTGGTAAGAAAATTCAACTGAATTATTTTTAATTATTTCAAACGAGGTTGCATGACAATGCACTTTATTAAAAGCACATTATTTGCCCATTTAATGACGTTTCGCCTTCACAGGCCGTGAGTATGGTTAAAGTTTCTGCTTATCAAAGAAAACTATGTAATACTACCTAATATGTCAGAATAATTAAGAAAGACGGTTCTATCATCACTCTTTCATTGGCTTTTTATGAAAAAACAAGTTGGTATAGATATAATCAACGTGTTGCTGTCGTTTTAAAACGCGACTTTGACTTACAACATTATTTAGATATCGATGAAGAGAAAACAATGAAAATAATTCTCGGCATATTTAGATTGTCTTCACACAACCTAGGAAGAGGAAACCAAGATAATCATAGAAAGGAAAGAATAATGCAAACTTTAATATATGAATTTTATTGAAAACGCTCGTTCGTCCTTTTTATAAACCACTTATTGCGTGTGTGACCTTTTCATGTGTTAATCTGATATTAAAAATAAAATAGATTTAAGTGATAGTTTTAAACATGTAATCCTTTTTTTTTCTTCAGTAAAACATGTTTTGAAATATGTTTTTATTGTGGAAATATCTGTTATAATTTAGGCCAGACCTTCGTTTCCCAAATGTTCTCCAAGAAGCGAAAACGGGGTTGGCTGGGGTATGAAATAAACCGTAATTTCGGTTTAAAAGGCCTGTATATTGAACAATTAATTGAACTTCTTTTCACTTTATTATAGTTGTGTTTTATTCTTTAGCGTTGTTATAGGTTAACATTATAATAATTAATAATAATAATTTGCAAATATGTAAAAAAAAACACAACAAAAAAAAACCCGAATACACCGCGAACTAACAAAAATTAGCATTTCGAATTATAAATTTAATATTTCGAAATACGCATGTATTGTCGTCATTAAGTATGAAAAAAGCACACAACTTCTAATAGGATAAAATGTATTTAACATTTCTTCTATCTAATTAAATTATTTAACTTCCACCGATTCCAGTATGTTAGTATAAGTCAATAAATTATGGCGAAATAATTATATTTGATTCAAACATATTTCATTTCATTTTTTATTTCCTTTATTGTAATTGGCTAATTAAATAAAAGGGCGTATCTCACTGCATTTAAACAATATGATTGACCAACATGTCTCAGGGCCACGAGTAATAGGAAGCGTGCCGGAGCAGCACGTGGAACCCTTCACACCTTTGAACAACATTACACACACACTCTCTTAACAGTGTGAAGTTTGTTTAATTTGGTCCATTATATACCAGTCATATATAAATTGACAAAAGGACTGTTAATCGAACTTTGTATTTAACTATTATTACATTACATGATCATGCATTAATTTCTTTAAGCGATGGGGAAGCTTATATTAGTCAGTTTTACAATGTATATTTTCGACAATATAAACATACATAAAACATCTTTCACTGAAACAAAAATCGATAACCTGTTTACAATTATAAGTTAAATGTTTTAATTTTACAATATGCAGGTTTTTAAACCGAAATTAAGATTTATTTCATACCCCGTGTTAGATAGGTTATGACAGTTAATTTCCTGCCACGTAATGATATTAATGTTGAATATAATTATGTTATGTTATACGATATTGCAATATTTTGAAATATATTTAAACATATTTAACACATTTCTCTCCCGAGGGAGATATTTTCCGTATCTCAAAAACACTAGTTATAGCTTTTCTATTTCCAGTATTTCCTATACAAATCACAGACAAATATGTAACATAGGGAAAGCTCACCCGAGGGGTCAGAATGGCAACCAGGGACGAGGCTCTGCCGAGTTCCTGGTTACAGTTCTGATCTCGAGGGTGAGGTGAGATTTCCCTATCTCACGTGGATAACTCATGATGGATTATTTTTCTCCCAATGTAGCAGATGTGCTATATTTTGCAAAAAGGTCGTAACTACAAGGCTATAATCATACAAGGTTGTAAGTGGTAGATACGACCTTAATATTTATAAACATTTGGGTCTTAACTGGTACATACGACTTTATTAGCATGTAAATGTACAACTGCTACGATGATATAATCTCGTTGTTTGTGGATATTTAACCTGTGTCATTATTTTGATGGTAATACAATCTCTTGCACCCAGATCTTTTCACAATGGGGCTTTCAAAATGCACTAAAAGATATGCATTATTAACGTCGCTCTTCTAATTTAAAGCCAGACATATCAAATTAAATGTCTGGTTATGAATTGAATAGTTTTACATTTTTAAAAGATAGTCGGTAAATACAATGTAACGTTATAGACTACAGAGGGTATAGGACCATGTGTTAGTGTTTGTTCGTGATTCATTAGTTTTCTTTTCATTAGTGAATACAACTCCCAGTTCTCTGTTATTAAATGTTATAATTGTTACAACAATTAATTTGAAACCTAATTCGTGTCTCTATTTGTATGTTACGTTACCATTACTATTTAATTAAATTAATACTATTTGTATGTTAAGAGACCATTATTATTTAATTAAATTTATAATAATAAGAGCATGTTTTTTTTTTATATCCGTTTGATTTAACTTTAAAAAATAGAACAATTTCTAATATATAATATTGCAATGTTGTCATCACACGAATGTTCCCATTTGCATTCTACATTTCGACCAACAGTGTAGCATGAACTAATAAACTTTTATAAGGCACTTACAGTGGTTTAATAATCGCTTTTACCATATTTTAAAAAGTCTAACTGCCAGATACAACATTTTTATGAACATCTTCCTTTCCGAATATTTAATATCATAAGGTCGTAAGTGCAATTGCTCAGATTACAAAGTCAATTTTTTTTTTGAAATCACAAATATTTTGTTTTATGAGAAAGCAAACTACAGCTTATGTCATATGAGATTTTTCAGAGAATTCACACAGTTGTTACTGTCAGTCCGTTTTTTTTCACTTTCCCGAAAACTATGATTTTTCACTTACGACGTTATAATTCTAGACCATCAATATAGAGATTATTTAAATGCTGGGATGGATTATAGGGAAATCCTTCAAGAGCGGTATAGACGTGTAGTTCTTTTCACGAACGAGCGTATGAGAGTGAGTGAAAAAACAAAACACGTCTACCATCGAGTGAAGGATTACCCAATAATCGATTCGGGCAGTTAACTAATCTATTTATTTAAGAAATAGAACATCGTTTACTGTGAATTATCGTTTAATATATCATGGTTTGGAGTTTAATTGTAAATTATTGTTTACAATTGACCGACAAACCGTGATATATTATAGATAATTCACCGTAAACGATGTTCTGTTTCTATTCTAATACCCCTAAAATGTGAAAATAACGCACACATCTGAAATCTTTCGCATTGCCTTGCTTATTCTCCTAACGTTGCAAAAATTACAGTGATATATCGTTCAATATAACGAGATATTCTAAACTAGGCTGTATAGTGCGGGTGTATTAGAATACATTTTAAGTCAGTTTACTGACGCCATCACTCAACGTCGCAACGTTAGTTATTACGTCGCAACGTTAGTTATTATTGTGTTCTGAGTTAGTTATTAATTTAATATTTAGCGATTATGAATATTCTTGCATCCATCCACCGTGTAATACGCGGATCCCCGTGAGGTTGCCGGGGTCTAAGAATACAACCACTGCAAACACACCATCACATGCAGAGGTAGGACCACCCCCACCCCACATTCATATTATTTTTTCATTTTTTACCATGCTCATTCAAGGTCATGACACCGCGTCAAACGTGGAAACGTGGCTCCATCGTAAATGGCAGCAACTCTGCAGGTAAGAAGGTTCTAGGCCCATTCTACATATTTTATCTTGATGTAAGTGGAGGATGAGCCTGGCATTTTCATTCATCTTAGGCGTCATATAACCTTTCATGTGTTGGTGCGCCTTAAAATCCAATTCAATTCAAAGTAAAACGTTGAAAGCCTTATCCCGAATGCAAGAAAAATACTTTCTATCCGGAATGTAAAACGCGGATATCCTAATCGGTATGTAAAAACACCCACGGTTGTCGGCTTAAAATAAACACACACATTTAAGTATTTGTATGCTCTTTTGTCAAACGCATTTAGCAAACTAAATCACAGTAGGTTAGCGATTTTAACTATACGCACGTATATTTCAAAATAAAATTGTTTTAGCTTTACCTACTGACGTATGCATCATATTTTCTGGATTAAATAGCTATTTTACTTTAGAATTTCTTATAATAATATATTGCTGATATGTTGACTATTTGAACGAAGCAAACAAAAATCAAAGTGTATACTCGCAAATATGATTAACGAAAATATTCCTACTTTGTTCCATTTCCTACCTTGCGCACTGACGATAACGAACATATTCTTACTTTGTCCCAATTCCTACTTTGCGCACAGACTATTCCGGAATTGAACCGGGCATTTTGAGAATTCCGATAATGCCGCGCATTTTAAGAATTCTTACTTTGCGCAGAGCAATTCCGGAATTGTCCATATTCTTATTTTGCGCATAACATATATACATACAGTGGATTTAAAGCTTCTTTTCAAGTAAACTTTACTTAAAACATGTTATTTTTCATACATTTTTAAATAAGCAATACAGCTATTTACAAGCAGTAATGTGTTTTTAAGATGAACATCTATACTGAGAGGCTGAGATGTATATTGTGTATCGTTAGCGTCTAATTGTTTTGATATTTATTTATAATAAGCATCTACACTTCCTCTTTCTAGCCTACAAAAAAATCAAAATGCTTTTAAGCATGTCCTCTGAAATGCATTAGACACAGATATTTGTTTTTCAGTAGCAAAGATATTTGCAAAAAAAATTTGACAAGGGTACTGTTTTGTTGTTTCATGAAATTCTAGGCGTTTAATCTGCAATTTATTTATCAGCATTTGTTCTAATATTCTGTTTTACAGATGTTCAGCATTAGTTATTTAATATATAAAAGAATCGTTTTACAGCTATACAGACTGGTACTTGGGTATCACCCGGACGACATTCAGACATCGGCTCGTGTACGACGGAGTTTGGACAAATACATTCCCGACCTCCAAAAGCTTGGCAGTGACCTCAGTGGCTCTAACCTCACGTCAGACAACCTGCTGTATCATGCAAACTTTGTGTCATCGGTTATATCTGAACTTGCTCCTGAAATCAGCCAGGGATTACTTCATGAGTTGATGAACCAAACTGCATTGTGGGAAGACAAGAAACTGATTGGCTTCCTGCTCAATTTTCTTGGCCAGTCAGGAACCATGGATTTTCCACAGTCATTATCACCCCATGAAGTTGCAGAGATTTTGAAGGTATAATGTTTTTGTTGTTGTTTCTTTTGCAAATTTATAATACACATAGTTTCTTGAGAAATTGAAAAAAAAGCCTTCGGTTTAGAAAGCATTACCACTTTTTTTGGTATTTAAAACTCTTTTGCCTTTTTCCATATACATATATCTGATATGTCTTAAAATGATTTATTTCATATAATTATATACTACTTATTTTTTCAGCTTGAGTTACTATCCCCTCATTTTTAGCTCGACTATTCGAAGAATGAGAGAGCTTATGTAATCACCCCGGGGTCGGCGTCGGCGTCGGCGTCGGTGTCGGCGTTGGCGTCGGCGTCCTACATTCAGGTTTGCGTGTAAGCTGTGTTTACAAGTCTATATCTCTTACATTTCTTATCCTAGCACAACCAAATTTGGCCATGGGCTTCCTTATAGCATTATCTTAAGGACTGCATAAGCAATTTTGGTTCCTGTAACCCATGGGCTCCCATGGAACCCAAATTATGATAGCCCATAAAATGTGTCCCATTTCACATCAAATTTTGCGTGTAAGCTGTGTTTACAAGTCTATATCTCTTACAATTCTTACCCTAGCTCAACCAAATTTGGCCATTAGCTTCCTTATAGCATTATCTTAAGGGCTGCTTAAGTAATTTTGGTTCCTGTAACCCCTGGGCTCCAATGGAACCCAAATTCTGAGCCCTTAAAATGTGTCTGTTTCACATCAAATTTTGTGTGTAAGCTGTGTTTACAGGTCTATATCTCTTACATTTCTTGTCCTAGCTGAACTAAATTTTGGAATTGGATTCCTTATAGTATGTTGTAAAGGGTTGGATAAGTAATTTTGTCTTTTGCAAATTCTTGGCTCCCATGGAACCCAAATTGTGATGGCCCATAAAATGTGCAATAAAGGCAGATCTAGGTTTGCATGTAAGCATGTATATATCTATAACTTTGGTTTGGGATTTGTTATAGCATTATGCATCTTATTACTTCAACCATATTGGGGCATGGGCTCCCTCTCTCTCCCATCCCCACCACCCCCCTCCCACTCTACCCCCGCCCCCACTTTTTTTATTTTTTACATATTTTTTACATATTTCTGAGTTGATTTTGTCAATTCCTACACATATATGTTGCAACGCCACCCCCACGCCCCCCCCCCCCCCCCCCCCCCCCCCCCCCCCCCCTCATCACACCACCCCACCACGCCCCACACTTGATTTTTTTTTTTTTCATATTTCTGTGTTGCTTTTGTCAATTCTTACACATATATGTTGCAACACTCCCCGCCCCCATCCCCGCCTCTCACCCCATCACCACACCCACCACGCCCCACACTTGATTTTTTTTTTTTTTTTACATATTTCTGTGTTGCTTTTGTCAATTCTTACACATATATGTTGCAACCCTCCCCGCCCCCCCCCCCTCCCCCCCCCCCATCCCTCCCCCACCCCCCCCCCATCCCCGCCTCTCACACCCATCACCACACCCACCACGCCCCACACTTGAACTTTTTTTTTTTTTTTTACATATTTCTGTGTTGTTTTTAGTCAATTCTTACACATATATGTTGCAACCCTCCCTGCACCCACCACCCCACCCCACCC